>QOVD01001301.1:0-16407 GCA_003521225.1 Tuber microsphaerosporum | reverse complement strand
CTGAGTATCTGCTAAGACCCCCCCCTCTGACCGATTTTCTCGAGGCATCACCAGCGCAAGGACCACACATCCATCTTCTACTCTGCTCGTGCACTCATGAACATCCAACGTCGGTATGGGCTTTTTCCACGAATCATTGGTAAAGGGGACTGTGCAAGGCGCCTTGCGGACGCTCTGATACGAATGCGCGGCGAGGAGGATGCTTCAGATTCCAATTCTAACCCGTTTACTTTAGCACCAAGTAGTGTTCTTGGTGAATTGATTGTGATAGATAGGGAGTCAGACTTTATGACTCCTCTCTTAACACAACTAACGTACGAGGGTTTGATTGATGAGACAATTGGGATCCACAACTGTAATTATTCTGGAGATTAATGGCGTCACTGTGGTCAAGCTAACGAGATTCGGCATACAGCAAAGATAGAGGTAGACTCTTCGCTCGTTGGGGGCCCTCAGCAGTCAGGTGTTACTACGGCATCTTCTTCATCTGTTAGTCCTATTGCTGCCTCATCGCAGCAAAAGAAAAGGCCAATACCCCTCAACTCAGAGGATAAGCTCTTTGAGAATCTTAGAGATACAAACTTTGCAATTGTAGGAAACTTATTAAACAAGGTTGCTAGGAGGTTAAACGATGACTACGAAGGGAGGCACCAGGCAAAGACAGTTTCTGAAATAAGGGAGTTTGTGGGCAAATTGGGCAGCTTGCAGCAAGAGCATCAATCGTTGAGGCTGCATACGGGTCTAGCAGAGGAGATCATGAAACACACTAGATCAGACATTTTTAATAGGATATTGGAAGTTCAGCAGAGTAGGTCTTTCAGCTATCATTCCCCCACAACTTACTGACGGTTCGATAGACCTCGCAGCAGGAGTAGATCCATCTAGTCAACACGACGCGATGGAGGAGCTGATTGCCCGCAACGCTCCTCTTGAATCAGTCCTCCGCTTGCTCTGCATTGAGTCCCTTGTTGGCCAGGGGCTAAAACCCAAAGACCTGGATAACTTCAAGCGGGAAATCCTTCAAGGGTACGGCTACCAGCATGTCCTTACATTTACTGCTCTTGAAAAACTCCGGCTTCTCCAATCTCGTTCATCGATAACATCCTCCACCTCAATCCAAACCAACTATGCCACCCTACGGAAATCTCTCAAGTTAATAGTTGACGAAGTAAACGAACAAAATCCTGATGATATCGCTTATGTCTACTCTGGATATGCTCCTCTCAGCGTCCGTCTCGTTCAGTGCGTTATCCAGAAACCCCTCATGGTTCGTGGCCGACGAGGTGAAGACCCTTCAACACCCGCTGGAACTGGCACTACTGTGAACTGGGCTGCTACTGGCTGGCGTGGATTCGAAGACGTGCTTAAAAGTGTGAAGGGAAAGACTTTCGACGAGTTACAAAGGGGCGAAGAGAAGGCTGTTAGAGCTAGGAACCTGCTTAATGGGGCGAACGAGAAGAAAGTTACGGTTGTATTCTTCGTAGGAGGATGCACATTTACGGAAATTGCAGCATTGAGATTTGTCGGGCGAAGGGAGGAAGGGAAGAGAGAGATTGTTATTTGCACCACAGGTATTATTAACGGTGATCGGATGATGAAAGCTGCTATGGAGAAATAATGGAGTAGTTCTGTGGCGACAATGGCGATTTATGGAACTGGATCTGTATATGGTTGAACGACGGTTAATGACGCATTTTAGCGGACGAAATTTAATATCATGAATATCTTCACTGCACAACTCGCCTCTAAGTGGCGTTAGCAGCAGTGTTCAGGGTGGAAACCAACTTTCAGGTGAATTGAGAACCCAGCGATGCAGACTCTTCGAGACTGCAGGAATCCTGTCTTTCTATGATAGAGATTCTTAACGGAGCGTTGGAAGATCAAAACACAACTTTTTCTTTTCACTTAAATGTGAAGTTGGAGTCTCAGAGATAGAAGGCGTATGCTCTATCCATTCGTGGAATATGGGGTAGGCGCAAGAGAACCCTCTGTACATTTCTAATATCTATGATAGCGTTACTACAATAAAGTTACCGGCCCAAATTCTAGTGACTACTTAAAGTAATAGGATAGCTAAGCTTGCGATTTGGCGATGGCGAGAGATAATTGAAGTGAAACAACACCTATTTATGTTTGCTATTCTGCTAGTTTTACTAGGCTTTTGTTTGTCAGTCGTTGGTGCATCGGCTTTCGCTATCTTTTGAAGTTATTTTTGTATCAGATTTTTAAAACCCATTACATCCCCACAATCTGTCCGTTTCTTCGGCATCTTTTTTTTTGGCGGCAGGTTAACCTTTCTCCTACTATTTACCATACCTCCCCTAACCTCCCGATTGCCTTTCAAAATCTCCGAATAGATCCGAAGCGTTTGCAATCTTAGTTAATTCATATGTTTTTTAGATCTAGTGCCCGATAGGAGAAAACCCGTGCTAAGAATGATTGACACTAGGCCTCATCCCGAATAAACTTGCTAAAGGCTAGGAATGCAAGCTAGCTAGCGCGCACAACCCATCCCAGTGAGAATAGAAGTTCGCAAGGCAGTATGATATTCACATTCCAGCTTTCTAGGGAGGAAGACCGCTGCGTATACTACGGTTGTTGGCTTGCCATAGTAATTATAGAGAATAAGAAGTAAGAGGTATCGCATCCTATTAAAGAGCAGATCGAAACGAAGCCTAACTTCTATCCACGCAAGTCCTCAATTCTAGTTCACAGCCCAAAGTTAGCATAAGAGGAGCGTTACTGATCCTTCGCTCCCTCCATCTCTCACCAAGCAACTCACAACTCCAACAACACCCATAACGGCTACTCTCAACAGGATAAAAGCTCATATATACGAACTCTACCCAGAACCAACTCCCAAATCAAATCCTCTCACCATGACCAAGAAGACCGGAGAAGCGCACAACCCCTTGGGGCAACCCCCCATTCAGGTTCCTATTTCCTCAGTACCTATTCTTCCCCCCGGCCCAGGCCAGCAAGGCTACTGGATGGTGCCACTCCCTCCCGCTCCGAACGCACTTCCCGGTCAACCTATCCAATGGACCCCCGTAGTCGCATATGGGCGGGTAACCCACTCCCAGCAAGCCGCCATCCCTCTTCTTCCTCTTCCTCCTTCTCCTTCACCCGCAAACCCCGAATGGACCGCACTATTTGGTGAGGGGCCTATTCCTATCGATGATCCTGTTGTCCCCTTGCCGCCGCCGGTTGGGGGGAAGGTGATGGGAGGTGGTGGTTCTGCGCCCGATTCTGCAGCAGGGAATAATAAAGAACAGGTCCCGGCAGCAGGTCTTGGTCATGGAATGGATTGGTTTGTTGTCCCGATCCCTGCTCCGCCTGGGAGTGAAGGTAATGGGCCGTCTGATGGGCCGAATGCTCTTGTTTCGCCCGGTAATTGATGGGGGGACCTAGAGCTGAGGCAAGTCGATTATTCTTTTGCCAGACATTTTTGCAATATGCTAACGATTATTTAGTTGTAAAAAGCCCTTGTCTCGGGCTTCACGGAAGAGACTACTCTAGTTTAGTTGAGGTGGTGAAAAAAAAGCGTGTGATTAGCGGATGGATAGGTGGATGGGTGGATGGATAGATAAATGGATAGATGAACCACCTGGTATTTTTCTTTTCTTTTCTTGAGTTATTTTCTGCCTACGGTATTTGTCCGTATTTTTTTCAAATAAAAGTAACCCCTTTATATTTCTTCTTAAAAAGATAGTGCCTTGGGAAGGCGATAAACCTCTAGTGTGGAAAGTGAGTTTAAGTCTTTTGAAACACCCAAGACACTAAGTTAGGCCTTTGTCACTCTGCAAGTATAATATTTCTATAGACAGAGCCCAGCAGTAGATAGATCTCGTCAAACATACCAGCTTATCGGTAGAGAGAAAAGAGTTCTCTCATAAATGACCCCGAGGGCATCCATAACTGGTCCCCTTTCTCACAAACCCCAGCCCTCCCACCACCACCACCACCGTGATGCTTACTACATATCACACGGAAGGCTACAAGCGCAGTGACATTCCTAATCCGCAGCCCTGGGAAGTGTGGGTGGGCTTTGGAGGGTGGCCATTTTCAAAAATTTAATATGATAATATTATCATAGCTTTTATGTGGGCTAATACCTAAGGGCGTTTTGCAAGCAAGAAATGACCTTTCTTTCTTTCTTCTATACTCTTACCCTTTACATTTCTGCAACTGAAAGTAAACCAACCCCTCTTTCCTTCAGTTCCTTCAGTTCCTTCCTTACTGATTTCCTTCGTATATAGCTGGCTAATCTCAAGTCAGAGCCATCCCACCTGTGTCGGTTTAAGAGTTGTAAACTGCCCCGATGCCGTCTTCTCACCATAGTATTATAGTACCCGGCATCCCCATCAGGGCTGACTTGTAGAGAAAGAAACATCTGCTCCCTCCCTCGAAGATATTAATTAATTGTTTGGACGGACGCCACCACGATCCTAAACCTCGAGCTGGTTGGTGTATATAGAGCGTCCTGCTTAATTAATATGACCCAAAAGTAAAAATAAAAAAAAAAGAAGTCTCCACACACACCCTTCTAATTAATTAATCTCCCCTGTTGATAGGATCGATTTATTCAGAGATCGTCCTAAGGCGACACAACTAGTCACTCGGAGTTATAGCGCTAGGTTCAGGAGCCGCTCCCGGAATGGGGGGTAGAGCTCGAAGATATGTTGCCTTGGAGACATGTGGCTTGAGTTTCGAGGTACTATATTACTATGAGAGTAAGGCGGAGTTCAACTCTCCTGGCCTGGCTTGCCACTACTTCTGTTCTTCATGCTGAAAGTGGTCAATAACTTAGGGGACCCCCAGCGACTAACCCCAACTCAAAACGTCATGATCCTGATCAGCCCGGGAAGTGGAAAATCTCCCTATGGCATCTTCCGGCCGACCTCCGCACTGTGGGGGTTTCAGGGATAGTCCTGCTGCTGCCACGTGCCCAGTGGCTCGAGAAATAAAAGAGACATTCACTTGTGTTGGAACAACTAAAGATTGCAGGAGTTTTTGAGAAGCCGTTGTCGGAAGATCAGGTCAACCTATTGGGGGACTGGCTGTGCGAGAGGCAGCTGCCGAACGGAGGGCTTAATAGCCGGCCGGAGAAGCTGGAGGATGTGTGCTATTCCTGGTGGGTGCTGAGCAGTATGGTTATGATTGGGAGATTACACTGGATTGATAGGGAGAAGCTGGTCGAGTTCATACTTTCCTGCCAAGACGAGGAGAATGGGGGGATTGCAGAGAGGAAGGGGGATGTAGCGGACGTTTTTCATACAGTCTTTGGGCCTGCTGGTTTGAGTTTATTGGGTCATGAGGGGCTCAGGGAGGCAGATCCTGTTTATTGTATGCCGAAGGAGGTCTCAAACAGGATTGTACGGAATCGTCGAAAGGCTCCTACATCATGAAGCTTCCACAATTATTTCATAAACAATATCTACACTTCGAGCCAGTCCAAACGTCACAACCTATCTCGCAATACCATTCAGAAGGCACTTGAAGCCGCCATCCCAGCCCGTATGATCGTTTGGATATACAACCGCTCTTTAATAATACATAACCCTATCAAAAAGAAAAACCCCCGTAAAAAAAAATGCAACATTTTATTCTGTCTTTTTCAACCCCGCCTTAGCAGCAGCCGGTGCGCTCCAGAGCCATAAGGCGCAAAACCCGGTCCACCCAGTAATAGTTACCGCAATGCCAGCAATCCAGACCCAGGCACCACTAATGTCCCAACTCCTAGTATACTCGTCATGCGCAAAGTGCCTAACAGTGACACTATACTTCTCATCAATGTAAGTGAGGTATGGGCGCTTGTAGTTTACTCTGAAAGCAAAAACACCATGCTGGTCTGGAATTTTGAAAGAAGTGGTGTAGGTAGTATAGTTGGATGAAGTAGATGCAGGAAGAAGCGGGACCCGATAGTATGGATCAAGCATGGTGAACTCAAGCTGGAGGCTGTCGCTTGAGGAAACTTTGAAGGGAACCCAGCGGTCGATATCGTACTCAGAGAGCTCTATTTCAAAAGTCTACAAAACAGTTAGCGACACGTTCTATAATAAGCCGCAACCTGTACATACCACATCATTCTTAATTCTGTACATGTTCGGGTTGACAGGGGCATTGGGCTCATTAGACAGATAGTGCCTGATAGCATTGACCTTGACGACACCCTTTTCCCCGAAGGTCCAAGCAGCAATATCTTTGCAAAACTCCTTGTTGGCAGTCTTCCGTGATTCCGTTGATCCAGGCTGCTGGACCTTCATGTCGAAGAATTCATTGGAGAACATATCAACACTTCCGACAAGAGTAATTCTAGCATTATTTCTCGCTTGCATGGCCGAAACGAGTTGCATTTGAGTGCCAACTGCCCAGGGATCCTGAGCATAAGCAAAATCCTCTTTGCTATCGTACGCGTAGGCAGTTCTCGGGGCAGTAAGGATAGGCACCAACAATGGCCCGTTGCCGAGAGTGTGTCCGGCGCCACGGAAGGCAATCAAGTCGTCTTGTTTTCCGCTAAAGTAGTTATGGACAGCAGGAGAAACGGCGGGTCGGGTGGCCAAGATAATATCGTGCTTCTCCGATTTGGAAACGGTGTCATAGTTGAAATGGTCAACGACAATGTAGTCCTTTGGAGGAAGACCAATGTCGAGCTCGCGGGCGAGTTCACGAATCTGTTCAGGGATACTAGAAGGCGAAGTGAGGACCAAAATATTTCCTCCGAGCTTGGTAAAGTCGAGCAACTTCTGGGGAGTAAGAGCGGGCCCATATCCTACTCAAATTCTGTCAGAATGGTTTGGGGAAGCCAGGAGAAAGGGGATATTATCACCTTTAGACTTTGGTGGAAACAGGATAACATGATCCCAAGCTTTCTCTCCGTGCTCAAGCAGTGCGAGTGTGTCTTTCTTCGCAGACTCGAGTTTGACATCATAACCTCTCCCTGAAACAAAGAATAAGTTAACTTAGAGCCTGTTGGGCAAAAATGAGACCGTTGTATGCAAACAGGCTCTTAGCAATTCCAATGAAGTTAACCGGAGCCTTACCTCTAAGGTCAATTAAAAATTGTGAATACTTCGCATTATGAGAGTGTTCCTCTATGACGGCGAGAACTCGCCCACCAGTCAATGGAGCAGCAGAAACCCATGACACAAAGAGGTTCACGAAAAAAAGAAGAAAAGCTTTGCGTGAAGCCATATCCGATTGTGGTTGTAAACGCATCTTGGAAGAGACTTGGGGAAAGAGAACGTCAACTGTTGCTTCAAGGGAAGTACGCAAGCTGGATAGCCACCCGCGTTCACCTGAGCACGGCACAAATATTCGGGAATGACACCTAACGTGCTCCACAGGGAAACCAGATATCACCGAGAAACTGGACACTAGGCAACGGCAGTCAAAAAGGCAATAACTCAATCGATTTTTCTCTGCCCGGGACGAACAATGCTACGGTACCCATAAGATATTCGGCATTCATGGAGGGAAAGAATGCCGCAGAATCGATCATAAAATATTAATACCGGTAATATACAGTATACAGAGTTCAAACCAAGATATTGTCTTATCACGAATGCTCATCTTGGCTCCCAACAACTTCGAAAGTTAATATTTTTACACGTTCTGCATTACTCTCATCTTTCCGCGGTACGCTAAGAAGGGTGTATCCATTCTCGCCACCTGTTATTGAACCATGGGCGGATTTGTCCCAACTTATCAGCGAATTCTCAAGCCCATGAACAGTCAATGAAAACCATCCCTTCCTATTCCCGACGGAAACAGGCGATACTAGTTTCCTATACCAAGCCCATCAGTACTCAAACGAACATATCAAACAAAAGGCACAGAGGTACAACTCACTCGACAGCCTCCCAGAGACCCAATATCCAGCCCGCCGGGATCATCCCCCGAAACCGTACTCTGGTTAGACCCATGCCTGCCTCTCCCCCATACTCCCCCTGATCGACTGCGTAAGCCGACAGATAGGAATCAATATTGTCGTCCGCAATGACCCGATCCGCAGGACCAAAATTCGCCAGCGCCAGCCACTCGTAGACATGCGTCGCCCAATCCCTCCATACCTCCCGATTATATTCCGCCCCCGAACTTGTCCCCCCGCCCTGTGGCACCGACCCAGGCGGAGAATCGAATGAAGGCACTTTAACCGAATTTGACGAAGTTACCTCGGGGACTTGGACTTGTCGTGCGGTAGCTCCAAGCGCTGCGAGTATCGGACAATCTATAGGATTTTTCTGTTGATCTAAATCGCAAAACAAGAAATCGACCTTCTTATTTAGTTTATTTTGAAAGCTCCAGACTATGCGGTCAAAGCCTTTCTTTCCATGGAGCATAGCTGGGTCACGGAGGTTTATCTCAACCACTAGGCACATTAGTACATAGTAGGTAACGGATGCACCGGGGTGTTTTACGGTGCCGGTTATGTTTTTTTCTAGGGCCAGTATTCCCGAAGCGTGTGGGCTTCCCCGTTAAGCCCGTTTTCTCATATGCTTCTTTCGTGAGTGAAAGACGGAGGATCCCGTCATTAAGTGAGAAGACATTATCAATGTCGATTCGGCCTCTGGAGAGCATGACAACATTGCCTGTCGTTTTATTAGCGAAGGCGAGTGTCCCGATGGCGAAGCGCAAACCTGTCTTTATATACTTTGTGAGAAATCCTGTCTCTACTATCGCCGATAGAGGTATTGACATTCGATGGTATTGCAGTGGTTTAGACAGCGCGGGTGACGATTCCAAGTCATCAGATATAAGTCGGTAAAGATCCGTCGGGAGCAAGAGGTCAACAAGGTGATTGAAAGGATGTGGTAAGATTGTTTTCTCTGGCGGCTTGTGCACGGATATGTAGCACTTTGGCAATGGTGTCATTGTGTGGAAGGTTGAGAGGCCAGGGCTATATGACGGGACGAAGTTTATCTACAGTATTGTAAACAAGGGTTTCTTGGAAGTGCTTGTCAGGCAATGCCTAAAATGCGGATCCAACGAAAACCGCTTTTTGAAAATCGGCCAATAGCATGTCTCCCAGACCTGTTTACATAATCATTGATGAAACATATCCCAAGCCATGATTAGTCAGTCTTCAAGGCATAATTACCGAACCACGTTCCATGATAGACTTCAGTGCAGCGTTGCTGGCCCGAAAATTTTGTTTCTCTCTCCTTTCTCCTCTCAATTATATTTGGGGATATACAGACAATTTTCTTTTGAATTTTATTTCCTTCTTGATATGTCTCGGTCTGTGGGCTTACCCACAACAGGAAGTTGCGCAGAAAGGAGGTAAAGTTATTTAGCGATGGGCAGTTACAGTATCTTCATGGGAGCCGTGAGGGATCCGGTTGTACGGATAGTGTGGGGTATTGGTAAACTACCAGCACTGGCCGGGATGAAACACACAATCCTGTAAAAGCGCTCGTAACTTTCCAACGTTTGTGAACTCGGCTACTGCTGCATACTACCAAAATCCTAGAGCTCCTACCGATTTTTTTTCTCTATACGTAATAGTGGCTATATTTATAAATACTAGAGAATTACGAGCAGATGTTAGTCTTAGATGTATAAAGGCAACAGGGGAAAAATAATTACATAAATGAGGGCTCCCCCCCCGCTAGAAACATGCCATATCACTATCCACCTACTCGCATTCCTCAATCGTGCGTGACTGGGGTAGCATTGAGCTCGCCCTCGTATACCAAATATCGTTTACGAGGTTTTAAGGAATCTATGCCATTATTGGGCCTTGAACCAGTGCATGGCGATATTAGCGCGGCCCCTTCAAGCCTCATCGTGGCCGGAAGCGGTTTTCCCAATTTGTATGATAGCTGGCCTTGCTCCTGCAACCCTATAATAACACCTATTCACCAGGTAATGTGGAGGTCTCGCAGGAAACCTTCCTTTCATATTCTTTCCCCCACCAGGCCAAAGATATTTGCTTGCTCGGATTTTGCTCCTTCCTTCCTTCCTTCTTTTCATCCGCCCATTCCGTCCGGCCTTCTAGATGGATATGCTTCGTTGTTGTTGGCAGGCGGGAGGGGATAGGGTAGGGCAGAAGGAAGAAAGGAGCGG
This sequence comes from Tuber microsphaerosporum, assembly GCA_003521225.1. Classification (NCBI taxonomy): domain Eukaryota; kingdom Fungi; phylum Ascomycota; class Pezizomycetes; order Pezizales; family Tuberaceae; genus Tuber; species Tuber microsphaerosporum. Next base: position 6,339 of record QOVD01001301.1, on the reverse strand, counting down.
AATAGACCTGGCTGAATCGTTGTCATACATTTGTTTGACTCCGCAGGGCGCATAAGGATAAGGCAAACTCTACCCGTCAAGTCTTTATGACCCAATCCTCGAGAACCTCGCACGAGGGCCAAAAAATTCAAAAAGGCAAGTTAAAGATCAGTCCGAGTGAGAATGCATGACTATCCTTGAAACCACGAAATATCAAGTCCTCGTATGGTTTGGGACGTCTATAGTGCGCACTAAAGTAATTAAAATAGGGAACCTCTCAATTCCCAACCACAAGCCCCCGGGAAAACCAACTGTGTATAGCTCAGTCTGAAAAACGGTGCACAGTTTTTTTATTACTGTTATTAAGCCATGCTTGTTGATACATGGGGCTCGGAGCGGGTATACTTTACGTTTTGGGAGGGAAAGCCGTGCACTACAAACAACATGGGAACGGCTACCGATGACTGGTATAGAGGAATAAGAGAAGGCACAATTAACATAATATATTTCTACTTTATCATTTCTATTGTAGATAAAACTGCTGCCTAGTGCACACCATAGGCATCTTGAACCGTATCCTTCACTGTAGACAAAACCCAGTTTCAGGAACCGTACTAATGCCCACACAGAGACTTAAGGCAATTACAAGACAACAAACCTACTGCTAATACTCTACCACAAGAGCCTTGACCAAAGTACTTCCCATGTAAAATATCTTCTCTCTCGACCCCGAGGGTGTTTTCATAGCAGTCTGCACACACACTCCGGTTAAGGGTACAAGCGTATGCCAGTCCGGATCTGCATTATCTCTTGCAAGTTCTGTCACTGTATGTCAGGATCACCATCCACCTGAGCCTGCCATGGATGTTTCACTAGGCTTACTTTACCAGCCCTATTCAAGACGTACATACACGTAGATGGGCCACGGACACCTTCGATATCATGAGACTGAAACTTAAACCACCAATTTTGCAATCGTTCAAAGTTTACTTCTGAGATCTCTTGCAGCTCGGTATAAACCGAGAAACACACTTTTGATGAATACACACCTTCATAGAAAATCACTCGGAGGGCAACTATCTTGTCTGAGGGTTTCAATATTCTAGGGCTGAGAACTCGGGCTCGAACTAAGTTTAAACATTCAATAGGGTCCCTCTTGAATACCTTACATCTTGGAAGAAGAAGAAAGGTCCCCAAAACCAAGCTGTTTCCCGAAAATCCCCCAACTAATCTCCACACCTATCCATACTATTTACTCTACACACACTGCATATAACAAAATGGCATTCACCAACACTTTACAAAAAGTTGACGGAAACGACAAAGATTCGGGAAATAATAACGGGGGTCAGAGGAGCGAGAGTCCGAAAGTCCCTGTGCGTGGAAGAGGTGCGTGGAAACCGACCCCAAAGCCGCTTTTGCCCTCTGAGGTTATGCGTTTGAAGCTCGAGGCACCGAAGGAAGTTGAGATTCTGAGGGTTGGAGTGCCTTATTTCGGGCGAAGGAGTGAGAGTGAGGAGGGTGATGGGGTGGAAGGCGACGAAGGTGGGCTTTGTTCGGGCGAGCCTAGGGTCGCTGTTGGGATACCTGTGGGGAAAGAGCTGTCTGATGCACCGATAAAAATGAAGGAGTCAAAGGAGGAGCTATTGGCTGAGAATTGTATCCAGAAGCTGGACGAGACACGGGATTTGGGGTACACTAAGAACATGGAGGAATCAGAGGAACTAAGGGATGTGCGGGTGCTGGTGGCAGAACCAAAGACGAAGGTGAAAGTGGAAGAGAAGGCAGTGAGGAAGCTAAAAACAAAGCCAGAGGAAGTCCGGGAGCGCAAGCCATACAAAATTTACGAAAGTCCAACAACAGAAAGAAAGCCCTTTCAGATGAAGAAGCGAAGTGAGCTTCCCGCACGCATCCAGACCCCAACAATTCGGGTCCGTGAACTCTCCGAAGGGCTCAGATCTCCAACAATTGCTTCCAAACTCAAGTGGGTGACTCGGTCACCAAGCCCAACCACCCCAGAGAAGAAACAGCAAAAAACTCGGTGGTCGACACAATCACCTTCAAAGTCTCCAATCTCTCCATGTAGCAGGAAAAGTACCCCAAGTTCAATTCTTCAAGCTGCGAGAACAGTAGGGGGCCAGACCCCAACCGGGAGCTTATTGTCCCCACCATCAGCGCCCTCATTCAGAAGACCCTCCCCAGTCCAGGGGCTGGGACGTGGAGGAAACGCTTCCTTGTCACGGAGTTCGGGCTCCAGACGATATATCCCAGAACCGCCGATTCCAATAGTGCCTCAAGAGCACATTCTCCGCCTAGCCAACGTCGTTGAATGCAGTTCTGGGGGAGCTCTTGAGGATATGTTCCGTCCGCTCCTACCTGAAGTCGCACCTAAGCTGAAGATCTGGAATAACAGGATGAAAAAGGAGGAACTGTGTCCAGGTTGTCGGAGGTGTGCGGTAAAGTTTGAGTTTGTTTGTGGGGATATGATTTGTGGAGGATGTTTTGCTAGATTGTTGAAGGAGAGTGGAAAGAGGGATGTGAGATGTATTGCTTGTCAGGCGGTTGTTGGATAGGCTTGAGGTGAATTGCCTCTGAATTTTATCTGATCCGGCTCTTGGAGATTTCTTGATAGTCTGGTTGTCTGGGGTTGTGGGGGGAGTTTTCGCCCGTCGGCTTGATGCTTTCTTTTTGTTTCTTTGAGATTTTGTGTGCTCCACAGCACTCTGATCATTCGTTCCAATACCTATTTCTTATGCTGTGATACACGCATTTTTTCTTGGTCTACTTTATTGCTACCTAACAATGTTAACGATATAATATTATGATGAAAGTAATCCATTTAGGTTCTATTCCAATGCGTATAAAATTTTAGCTGAACACCTTAAAACATAACATTGCACTGTACCTTGCGGTAAGTATAGCGTCAATAATCCGTGTTTCACAGCAAATCCGTACTTACTGACCTCATCAAAGCTTCAGGGGCTGTTTGGCACGACATACGAGTACGATCCAGATTCAAAAATGAGGGTGCTTGATACCCAACACCTCTACTCGATCAGCATCACCCCCGAAATCAGGTTGAGTTAACATTTCCTCTTCCTCTCCCAATCCCTTCCAACCGACAACAAGGTATAATAGTTCCAAGCTAGGACTAAATATCTCAGTCTTGAAGACAGCCCATAATTAAATTTACATGGATACATGCCTTAATATACCAGTTTTCTGCGCTCACCAAGAGCCGTTCTGGCTTCTCTTAGGATAGAGTTAGGAACAAGCACCCTCTTCTACTCCAGATATCTAGCCCCCCCCCCGGGGTTTCCATCACAATGTTCCCCCAGGAGAATAATTTGATAGGACCCCAATACCAGTCCCCCTCATCCGCCCTATTTACTCCTTCCTTCCACTTCCCTCCCCCAGGCACTCAGGTACTCCTTCATGTCCCCTTCCTAACACCATATCAACCATGCCAGTACATTAGACAACATTCCGAAGTCATCCCAGTTAACAGGCCTACATCCTCAAAGATATCACCCAAACAACCCAAAAAAAGCGAGAAAAATAGAAAACGTAGATAATCACCCTTATGTATGTATGTGGCTGTGTTAGGAGACAGAAAGCAGCAGTGAGACAAGACCTTTTACACATGGGACTAGCAAAAAGTATCCAGACTTTCTATAGAAATGAAAATCTCCCACCACCGTCCTCTGGCATTGTAACCTCCCCTCTACCTAGCTAGTGCTTATCACTGCCTAATTATTACCCTAGTCCCCTTAATAACCAGGTATCCAAAATACGAGATAACTATCCAAGAAACGGACATCATTCAAGACTGCCTGCAACTCACCCCCCCCCCCATGAATTTTTCCCCTCATAAAGGCCCAAAAATCCCACGGCGAGCAGAAGCCCCCCCTCCCCAGTAGTGCCATACATGCAGTCAGCCCAACACTCATATACGCCATCTCCTTCCCCGCATAACAAGCCTCTAAGTCCCCCACCTGCCACCGTACCGGTATTTTGCTAGCTATCTTCTATTCTCACCACCATTCTAAAAGTGCAAAAATTACGTATACAGTACTCATATACACCTATATCATGCTTATATTTGGGTGGGGCATGGTAGCCTAGCTAGAAGTTCGGGCTACGGCACACAGGGCGAAATACAACTACTATAAGGCTCTCTTGCGCAGTACTTTACTAGTACAGTACAGTACAAGGTTAGTACGACGAATGATACGGTATCGCTTGGGTCGTACAGAGCCACAGCCTTTCAGAGACTGGGCTTGGTGTTACGGCATTATTATTATAAAAACAACTTGAAAGTTTATCACCCCCACTCCAATGGTACGTACTGTACGAGTACACCCCCACATCAGGTCCCCCATTGGAGCCTAGTGTAGGCGCTCGTTCGGGCTATCGCTCAATAACGAACGGATCCTGAACTTAGCTACCGGAAGAAAGCATTCATGATCTCTTCCTATGAACTGAAGAATTACAGGAAAGCTATTATATAATTGTTGTTGTTATGATACCCTGGTATTATATCGGGGGTAACTGTGACAACTTGGTCTGTACAGTACTGGTAGTTATACATTGCAAGAGGAGTCACACTATTACCGGTACTACAGTACTTGTGGAGATCCATCTCTAAAGCCTGCTCGTGCCAATCCTGGCCCTGGCAGCGCCAAACACAGATTATTGTATACTGTAGAAGGAAATCGTGAATGAGCTATACTAGATATACTAGCGCATAGTATCATGGCCAAACAGGGCTCATCGACAGTACTGTACAGTGCGGCTATCCCCCGTTAAGAAATATCCCATGCATGATATGAATTCACCATGCTTCATCTCCTCTTCCGTATTGTGAGCCCAGTAACTACATCCTTTAACCTCCTCCCGAACCCCTTCTGGGCTGACATCTCCACCTTACTCATCGCGATCTCTCCAATTTCCTGATCCGGCACAAACACTACCCCCTTACCCCCGACCACCGAGTCGATCAGTGACAGCGAGGGCACACCCTTCTTCTTCTTCATTTCAGCCACCAAATCCCTCCTACTGATCAGCGCAAAGGCTGCCTTCTCCCTGCTCTTCTTCACCGCGACGTCAAGCGGTGTCTCGCCGTAGGTGTTTTTAGCATTGACGTCGACTCTCTCGTCCCTCAGCAAGTACTCCAGCGTTTCTTCATTGGCTGTTGCAGCCGCCAGGTGCAGCGGCGTCTGGTCGTAACCATCCGCCGCGTTGACGTCGGTTCTCGGGTCTTGCAGCAGGCGGCTCAAGATATCCAGAGCTCCCTGCTGGGCGGCGCAGTGCAGGGGTGTGAGATGGTAGGGCGGGCCGAAATTCACCTTCGTGCGCTCGTCGTTTAGCAAGAGCTGCACGAGAGTTAAGTTTTCGTTTTGGACCGCGATGTGGAGGGCTGTGCGGTGGTACGGCGGGCCGATGTTGACGTCTAATCTTTCATCCGAGAGGAGGATCCGCGCTATTGCTACGAAGTTTCCGTAGATGGCTTGGTGCAGTGGCGTCCAGCCTCGATGATTTTGCGCATTCACGCAGATGTTTGGGTCTGATAGGAGGACGCGCACGATAGTCTCGTTTCCCTTGCTGGCAGCCAAGTGTAGCGGTGACCATCCCGTGTTGAAAGTTGCGTTGACATCGATTCGCTCATCCACTATAAGCAGTAAGACCATCTCCAGGTACTCCCCCTCCAGCGCAATCTGCAGTGGCGCGTCTTCGTCCACATCGGTAGGGTTGACCTTCGTCAAGGGATTAGACAGTAGCAACCTCGCCATTGAAACATCATTCTTCCTAACAGCCGCTATCAACGGTGCCCCACCACCCCGCCCATTCGGATCAACATCCTTCCTCCCCAACAACAACCTGGCAATATCCCGGCAGCTCAGATCAACCGCGATGCACAGTGGAGTCTTCCTAACACGTCCCCCTCCATGAATCCAAGTATCCGCTTCAACGCCGTAGGCCAACAACGTCGCCACAACCCGCTCGCTGCGCGTCTGTTCGACCGCATGGTTAAGCAGTAATCCATTGCCGGCAAAGGTGAAGATCCCGCGGTCAACAAGACGCTTAACGACTCGCCAGTCATTCCGCTCCGCTGCATTGAAGAGAGCGAGGGCGCCGAGATCCGGTGAGCGCGTGCGGAAGAGACTTTCTAGCAGGACGTGTGAGATGAGGTTTGCTAGACGGCGGTTTACCCGTAATAAGGAGTTGAGCTGCGTCGGGAGGAGGTCTTCCGCTATTTGCAGGATTATTTCATTAGGGAGGGAGAGGAATGACATTGTTGCTGTTGTCTCTTAATCAAACTAGAAGGAGGGTAGAAGCGAGGGGGAGGAAGTGTTGGGG
>QOVD01001300.1:0-20076 GCA_003521225.1 Tuber microsphaerosporum | reverse complement strand
GGAACACTGCGTCCAGCGCATCAATGCATATAAATGTGCATCGCGAGGACGCGATATCCTGCAGGAACTCCACGATTTCAGGGAGCGGTAGCTTCTGGCTACCAACGACCTTCTCTCAGTCTCGAAAGGCTTTGACTATTCTTTCCGGAACTTCGTCCAGTCCACCAATAACTTGCCTCAGCACCGAACCCAGAACAGCAGTTAGGGATTGTTCCTCCTGAGTGGCGAAGTCGAAGTAGAAGCAGGCAACGGCGGCGTTTCCCCCCACCGCCTGGTTGCATAACGTATCTATTACTAGCGAGCTAACATTCCAGCCTATTAGCAATCTCTTTCTTTCCTCGAGTATCTCCTCTCACCTAATGTAAGTCTTTCCAATCCCAGGACCTCCATAGCGAAACAAGGCTGAGCCATCCGATTTATCCCTAAGAATTCCACCAAACCAATTTCGATATTCCTCAGTTTGTAAGAGCCAGTCTCCCACCTCGTCGACCTTGCGGGCTTGAATATCGTGGTGCCGGCTCCGAGCCTCAAGTGGAGATAGCCAGGCCAAAATTTGGGACTTCTCGTCAGCCACCGCGTAAGTATTCTATACGTTGTTAAAAGAATTGGTATTAAAAGAGTTGTTGATATTGTCGTTGATGTGATGTTGAGACATTTTATATTTTTCTCTGTTCTGAAGGGTGTAGGGGATGGGCCCTCGAGTAATTTTATGCGATAGAGTGGTTGATATAATCCTGCGAGTATGATACGACAATAGGAGGCAAATCTTGGCTAAGAAGCCCGAGTAGAATCACGTACAGCACAGGTTCTGCGTTAACTAGCAAGACTCGTCTCCGACTACTTGAGATTTTCATTGTAAATTTGTAAGAAAAACCACTTCGCTTAACCTCTCATAGCCCAAACCGAGCTTGCCTTAGGCTTTTTACTCAAGCTCTTGCTCGAGCACATTATTTCAACTTCCGAGGCTCAGTTAGCGCATAGTGCCAGAAGCTTGTGTAACTTCGAATCAACACTCATGACAATCAAATTTTCCCAACCTCTCGACAGAAAATAGCACTGCGTGCCATTACTTCCAAGCAATATCAACAGGTACCGCAACCAACCATAGTTTCAAAGTTTACGTATCTATAGAAGATAGAACACCATAAAACCAAATACCTTCATAAACCCCTGCCCTCAACAAAATGCTACCGGCGCTTTCCATTATCCCCTCGCACAGTAGCCAGAGCAACAATGAAAACCGAAAAGAAAAAGCAGCTTCGCATCTAACCGGAAACAGTGCAATACCAGGGATACGGTGGGTCAAGACATAGCAAGCCAGCGGTCAAGACCCAGGATAAGCAAAAATGGGTATAAAAAAGAACTGGTCCCCTATGGGAACCGTTTCAGTTTTTACACTGAAAAGAACAGATACTACACTTGATCTAAGCCAGAAGGCAAAGAGAGCTGGGGAAGAAAGGAAAGAAAAGGTCGAGGAGGTGGGGGAGGGGGGGTATTTATACTCTTCGAGGGGGATTTTTGGCCGACAGTTTTGGCCGCTAGCCAATAGGAGTTGGGTTTTAGAGGGTGAGCCCTTACCAGTATGTACAAACAACCACTCCACCACACTTTACGTGCAAGAATTGCACTTATATACATCTCGCACCGCTCAGCATGCTAGAGACACGATTTCTGGGGATATTTGATTTTTGAGCGATAGCTATCAACATAATTTCCTATCTCCAAAGCTGCCAGAAGAGAGTAATTGTCATGCTGCCACTCGTTGCTCTGCCTTATGGGCAAAATTAATCGCGCAACGAAAAATCATGGCAATGCAACCCTCCTTATCATCCCGCATTTTCAACGCCGTCTAAGGAAATTTTTCCTTTTTTTTCTCTTTCGGTTTTCATGATAGTAGGGTTGGTGGGGAGTGATGTTGTCGGAGCCGGAGTTTTTCCTGTTCGTTGACAGGTGGTTACTTTTTTTAAGGTGGAATATTAATATTTCGTAAGCATTGTCTAGCATGGCTAGGCGAGAGCAGGCTTGTGCAACGCCAAAGTCGCGTGAGTTACCACCTCTACCCTCTTCCGCTCGTGCAGATTTCCTTATGCTCTAGCTGGGGTTGTATTCTCACTGCACACAATCCCTCTCTAACTCTCACGAAAAAAGGAATTCAGATAATAGGCTATAGCCCTGATGTCGTTGCGGCAGATCACCGGCAATTCCAACTCGCTCACCAATGAAGTCCTCACCGTAGTCGTGACGAAACTGGGCGGGCGACGAAGAGGGATCAATTATGATACCGCGGCCTTTGCTTTTTCTGCGCACCAAACACCCCTGTTCATCGCCCGCCCAATTTTGTCGCCACTACGGCGAAGACTATATCGTCAACTTCGTTTCCGAAGTAGAGGCCGAGGACTTGTATTAAATTTTACGTTGGTTATTGATACTTGAACGGTAGCAACAGCACTAGCCAGCCGACCCGGCAGTGTGGGGAACTGATGGCTGTGTTCAGCCTGTGTTATGTTGCCGGAGCCGAGGAGTGAGGCAAAGCTGCATCAGGTAAGAAGCGTTGTCCAGAGAAAGATGATACAGATGTCGCTGACGATCAGCAATAGCTCTTCCTCCTAACTATTGATATTCTGCGCAGTCGGCTAAGGGAAAAGACGTTGCCGTCCCAGGACCATACTATGATTTCCTTGCGCAACAAGAACAGTCAACAGCAAGTATGTTTGGCGTTATCCTTAAGCAACTTGTTGGTAGAGGAGGGATCCTGTAGGATATACGGGAGGATATTGAGAAGCCCAAAAATGAGCTAGGCAGGCAAGGTCTCCTACTTCTTAATATGATAGATATGGTGAGATGATTATCACCTCTCTACCACTGCTGTTTTATCTAGGGAGGCTTTACACGAGCCCCCTCCAAAGCACCGATAGGGGCTCCTAGAGTCACTGCGAGAAATTTTTCGGGTATCGCCAAACACGCAAGTATTCCTTACCCGAAAGCCCTATATCACCGACAAATTCGTGAGATGTTTTGGTGGGGCGGTTAAGGTATCAGTCAGCCCCACCCTGGTGGGTATTGAGAGTTGTCTAGGGATGAGGCTGCACTTTGACACTGATCCCGATGCAATAGATAACGAATTGCGAGCGGATATTATGAGAACCATTCCGGGGAAGATCTCGGAAATGTAAGCAGCAATGTCGAATATTGTACCTTCTTTCACAAGATGAGCCGAATTATCAGCTTTAGGGGTGGGACTGTAATTCCATTCCTCCGGTCGAACATTGTTTTCCCCGCTTTTTGTTACCTCTTGTCGCATGTCTTTTGGTTTTCGGGCTTTCATAAATACCCCCAATACATGACTTAGGGTCTTCACTGTTGTTTATAAAGGAACTTAGTTAAGGTCTTCACGAAATGAGGGTTCTCTTTGACAACGATTACGGTGGTCAAAACCGGGGTATTGTAGGATTCCGGCCTTAGTTTGGGGAGGGGCTCCCATTTCGCGGATAGGCGGGGGTCGCATTTCATAAAGTCTTTCTAAGAGTGGCTTCTTAAGTTCTAGGATACCTTAGGATCTTATGTTGTTGCGCCGAGTGCTAGGAGGTCGGAACAAAGTGAGCTAAGCTGGGCGTTCCAGGTTTAACTGCATGATATCAGTAGATTATTAGAATGTCTTAGTATCAATCTAATCATGAGATATCTTCTTCATTCGATTCTTGATTGAATATATATCTGAGTCGACCTCAACTCTAATTCTCCGGTCGGCGGATCCTCCCTTTAGAAAATTTGTTCCTAACCCAGAGCAGATATTTTGTGGTCTTCAGTCCTATCAGCCGGCAGTGAGGGACTGATGACAGGAGAACACTTTCGGGGTGTGAGTGGACCCTCAGCAAGGAAAACCCCTTCGATGCCTCCCCTTAGCCCAATTTATCGCCGCCCTCCAGTCCAACTGTGCTTCCGTGTAGCGACCCCCCGCAGTGACTATTTTCTCCTCATCCCCTATCTCTGCAAACCATGTTTCTAATGTCTCCTATTTGTAGTATTACAACATATGAAAATCGTACACTCAAGACTTTGGAGGCATATCGTAAGTGTAATTCAAAAACATAAGGCGCGGGACTACTCCCGAGAGAAGTCAGCCCTTCTCTGCAATTACACTACACTATTTTAAACGGGCTTTATAATCTCGTACCAGCGGCACCACCACCACCGTGTTTCCACGCCAGAAACTATTGACCTCTTTTATTTGGCTAAGTATGCAGACAACTAGCGGATTGGAAAAAAGAAAGCTCTAACAAGTACTGCCCAAAATGTATGGCGTTCCACCGCAATCGAGTAAAGAAAAAAGAGAAAAAAGAAGAGTTATAGTATAGTACAAGGCCAAGACACCCTCTATCTAGAAATAAAGCCCGGAACAGATATAAGTCACTCTAGCAAAACGTAAATCCCTTCTATAATCGAGAAAAAAAGTGAGATGGCCCATGACTTATGTGAGAAACTTCTAACTCAATCTCGAAAACGCCAGAAGAAAAACTGGGAAAAAAAAATAAACAAATAAGCATCCAAGACCACACCACAAAAGACTCATTGATATGACAATAGCTGTACCAACAGATGATGATTTCCATAACACAAGATGATAAACCCCAGGGAGCTAAGCGGGGACCTGATTACCGGATACGTCAGGAATGCCGGGCCCGCAGCAGGTCTGCAATTTGATGGTGCCCGTGTCTGGTGGCTAGCGTGAGCGGTGTTTCGCCAGATTTACTTGAACTATTGGGGTTGACATCTTTCTGCTTTAACAGCAGCCTCACTGTTTCCACGTGGCCATTCTTGGCAGCCCATGAGAGCGGCGCCCGGCCATAATATGCGTCTGGGGTGTTGGGGTTGACATCTTCCCGCTCCAACAGTAGTTTCACTATTCCCTCATGGCCATTCTTGGCAGCCAACGAGAGCGGCGTTCGACCTAATATGCTTGAACTATCGGGGCTGACATCTTTTCGCCTTAACAGTAGCTTCGCTATTCCCTCATGGCCGTTCTCGGATGCCAACAAGAGCGGTGTTTGGCCGGATGTACTTGAACTGTCGGGGTTAACATCTTTTCGCCCTAGCAGTAGCTCCACTATTCCCTCATGGCCATTCTCAGAAGCCAACGAGAGCGGTGTTTGGCTGTAGCTACTTGTACTATCGGGGTTGACATATCTCCCGCGAAAGAATACACCAACTATGTGCGCCGCCTTCCCCCACCGACGACCTATACTCTCAGGATTGACAAACCGCGGTGCAAGAAATAACCTCACCACTCCTTCATGTCCATTTCCAGCAGCCCATGAGAGTGCTGTTCGGCCATAATTCGCGTCTTGCTGGTCAGGTTGAATATGTTTTTTACATAAGAGCAACCTCACTACCTCTTCATTCCCATGTCTCGCAGCCCATATGAGTGGTGTCGTACCCGCACTATCTATTTCGTTCACATCCCATTTGTTCATCTTTAACAAGATATTTGCAACTTCAGGGATGCCAAAGTACGAGATACAGTGCAGGGCAGAAAACGGCTTATCGCCGGGGTACTTATACGAGGGCAACCCCCCGTTGATCGACTTCCAGAGGGATTTGGCAGATATATGACCATCGAACTGACCAAGAAGCTGGAGCACAAGCACTTTTGCGCGATCTGAGAGCTCTATTCGCATGTGGGTTCCCCAATATAAAGATGAATATTCAAGGAAGGACGTGCCTCGCGGGTCAGGGGGTGGGATAGCTGAAAGATCCTTGACATGCTGGAAGTTGAGATACGTCAAGCAGGTTTCGGCCATTGTCGTGTGAGCTCTGTCAAAGAGGTCGAAATGTGTGCAAAGATACTCTTGGAGGGTAAAATGAATCAACCTAATAGTCGAGGTACCATTTTCTATAGTGACAAGTCCTTGACAACAGTTTAGCAAGGTCGATATGGCAGGGATGTCGTCGTTCTTGAGGTCATTTGACCCGATCCGGATTGCTATGGCATGACATATCTCATCCACTTGCAACGGCCGCCTCGAATGGGAGACCCACATTAGAACGGCCATTCCGAGTCTTGCTTTCTCTCCACCCTGAGCCTTTATCCTTCCTAGTGTTGCCCCATATGCGCCGCCCAAATCTAAGCCATTCTTCATTGCTCTAAGCCTTTGTCTCCTTCGATATACAGTCGTTTCTTGTAGAATCGTCTCGATGCTTAAGAAGACAAGCAGGAATCTAACCGAATTACTTTCAGCGCACAGCTTTAGGTATTCTTACGAGTGACCACCCCCTCTACTTACATTTCCGAAACTGTTTCGGGAATATTCTGAATAATTTCCTCCTCTAAACTCTCATCCATCGCATCCGGAATCGTATCCTCCTTCAGTTTCGCTCGGAGAAATGTGATGATATCATTCTTAGTTGGTGTTATAGATCTAACCGCTGCCCTCCCAGTAAGATGTTTATCAACTTCACCCCGGATATGTGGCCTCCCGGTTAGAAATAGTCGAGCACCGTGGGACTTCTGGAGGATTTGGTTGAGCAAATCAAGAAGCTTTACCCGATGTCCAGGCGGACACTCGTCCAGGGCGTCAATGCAGATAAATGTGCATCGTGTCGACGAGATATCCTGCAAGAACTCAACAATTTCCGCGAGCGCTAGCCTCTTCCCACCAATGACCTTCCCGCGGTCTCGAAAAGCCATGACGATTCTTTCCGGAACTTCGTCCAGTCCACCAACAACCTGTTTCAGCACCGAACCCAGAACAGCAGTTGGAGATTGCTCCTCCAGAGTGGCGAAGTCGAAGTAGAAGCACGCAACACCAGCGTTTTCCCCCACGGCCTGGTTGCATAACTTATCTATCACCAGCGAGCTATTGTCACAGCCTATTAGCAATACCTTTGTTTCCCCGAGTGTCTTCTCACTTGCCTAATGTATGTTTTACCAACTCCGGGACCTCCGTAGCAAAACAAGGCTGAACCACTAGAATTACCCCCACCGATACCACCAAACCAATTCTGATATTCCTCAGTCTGCATGAGCCAATCTCCCACCTCGTTGACCCTACGGGTTTGGATGTCGTGGTGCCGTCGCTGGGGTTCGAGTGGAGATAGCCAAGCCAAAATTTCGGACTTCTCGTCGGCCACTGTGCAGTTATTCCACACATTGCTAATATTGTTAAAAGAGTTGATGTTGTCGCTGATATGATGTTGAGACATTTTGTATTTTTTGCCGCTTGGAAGGTTGTAGATGATGGGTTCTTAAGTAATTTTGTCCGATAGAATTGGTTGGTGGAGAAAAGCGGGGCGATTGCGACTTCACAGCCTCGTTAGCGACGGCCTGGTCCAATCAATCCACCCGATTCTGGTATTATTATCTGTGAAACTAGCCGGTGCAAACCCCAATCCGCCATGGCTAAATGTGGCTGTGATCAAAGTAATTAATATTTTGTGCCATATTGATCAAACTCTCTTTGTGATGGCCTTAAGAATTAGGAAGCATATCATACGGTAAGCACTCGTACTGTACAGTACCGGTAGTATAATTCAAAAACACAAGACATACAAGATCGCTCCAGAAAGAAGTCAGTCCTTCGATACAATCGCACCGCCACCACCACCTGCGTCTCCACGCCACAAAATTACATTCTCTCCCATCTAATATGTACTACAAAATATACTGATACAGTACACATCTGTTCGCAAAGTCTTAGCAGAAGGAGAGGTATTATCCCTTAGTCCGCCAGTGTCAGTGTGAACCCCTAATAATTCATTTCTAGTCAAGCAAGGATACTTTCCGGATCCCTCTACCGGTGTAGCGAGGACCGGATTGATGGGGTAGTCTAGCAGTTCGGGGCACTGTTTTCCACCCAACAAAAGTACCCTACTAGCTAGCCTTGGCATGCATAGATTCTTTGCATATAAGCCGCCTGTGTATTGTAGCTGAGAGTATGGCCCTCCGGGGGCAGCCAACACCCAATAGACACTGTTCCCTCTCTATCTTTATTGATCTCCATTTTTTATCTCATCTATCATATCCCTACCCATCCAAGTGCGCTGTATAGTACACCTTTCGGTCACTTCCACACTTGCGAATTGTCCGGAATATCAGAAGGTCACAACCCCACGCACACAGGTGGATACGGCTCGGTCGACACACCATCCAATCATAGGGGCACTGAGAAAGTAGCCCGTCACCGGTATCTTCTTAGCGAGATCTCTTGGACCCAGCACCAGACGAAACACCGCACGGGATGCTGTGGCAATATCCTGGCGGCAACGAAGGTACTCGAGTACCGGTATGAATGCTAGGGCGTGGCTCTGCCAAACATCTGCAGCTCAAACTGCCGGGGGTGCTGTTGTCATGGCCGGAGTTTTTCCTGCACGATTAATTTTGTTATTTCTTTAGTTCCTACAAAACTCCTGCTGCTCCGACAGAAATCGCATTCTCTCTCTCTGCACACAATCCTTCTCCAGCTCTCATGAGAAAAAGAATTCAGATAACAGACTACAGCCCTAATGCCGTTCTGGAAGCAAATCACCGGTAATTCCAATTCGTTCTAGAATAATAACTCGCTCAACAATATCGGCAACCCCGCCCCCAAAGTAGACGCCGAGGGGCATCAAATTCTACCTTAGTTATTGCCACTTGAACGACAGCAATAGCACCAGAGTGTGTGAGCCGGCTGACACGATAGCGTGGTGAACTAGAAGGTGGTCGTGCTCAGCCTGTGTTGTTATGTTACGGGAGCCAAGGAGTGGGAAAAGCCACATCATGTAGGAAGGGTTGTCCGGAGACAGGTGATACAGATGTCGCTGACGATCAGCAAGCAATAGCTCTTATCCCTAGCTATTGGTATCCTGCGAATTCAGGCTAAGGGGAAAGACATTGCCGTCGTAGGACCATACTGCGATTTCTTTGCGCAACATGAACAGTCCGCAGTAAATATGTTTAACGCCATCCCCAAGCAACATGTTGGTAGAGAAGTGATCCTGCGAGATATACGGAAAGCTATTGAGAAGGCCAAAAATGAGTTTGGCAGGAAGGTCTCCTACTTCCTAATATGATAGATATTGTGAGATGACTATCATATCCCTACCACAGCTGTTTTATGTAGGGATGCTTTACACGAACCCCCTCCGAAGCACCGATAGGGGCTCCTAGAGTTACTACGAGGAATCATTCGGATGTCACCAAGCACCCGAGGATTCTCTACCCAAAGGCCTTATATCACGACAAAATCATGAGATGCTTAGTGCGATGGTCGGGGTACCAACCAGCCCTACCCTTGTGGGTATTGAGAGTTTTCTGGAGATGAGGCTGCACTGTGACATTGATCATAACGCAATGGATAACAAATTGCGGGTGGATATCATGAGAATCATTCCGGGGAAGATCTCGGAAATATAAGTAGCAATATAGGATACTGTGCCTTCTTTCATAAGGTGAACCGAATTATCCCTTTTAGGGGTGGGGATCGTAATGCCCTTCCTCCAGCCAAACATTATTTTTTGCTTTGTTACCACCTCCAGTCGTTGTCACATGCCTTTTGGTTTTTGGGCTTTCATAAATACCCCAATACCGCATAATCTGGTGAAACTCGTTTTCACGCTAAGAGGTTGAAAGAAGGTTTGGCGAAATACACGAGCTCCATTGAGTAGAGAGTAGCCCTTAGGGGTAGGATTTTCACAAATATTTACGCTCGGGGTCTTTTTCACAGCATTTGTCCTCTATTTCAAGGACACAGCTAACCGGGAAGGGTTACTTTGTGGGAAATCTTGACTCACACCTTATTCTGACCTCTTAGCGAGAAAACGAGTTTCACCAGATTATGCGGTACATCACTCACGACCTTCACTGTGATTCATAAAAGAGCTTTGCGGAGGCCTTGACGAAATAAGGGTTCTCTTTGACAACGATTACGGCGGTTAAAAGTGGGGTATTGCGGGATTCCCCCTCTGGTGGGAGAGGGATTCCTATTTCGCGGATAGGCAGGGGTCGCATTTCAAAAAGTCTTTCTAAGAGTGGCTGCTTAAGTTCTAGGACACCTCAGAATCTTAATTGACAAAATGAAAATACGGCACCGAATGGCAATGGGGGGGGGGGGGGAGTGGATAGCGAATATCTTAGGCCATTCTTCTTGTTTGCTAAACTGACGGTAAAGACAGGAGTATATATGAAAAACATTACGCTATCCTCAACACTCCAATGATCGCCACTTATGTCCGCTTTCCACCCCCACCGATACCACCAAACCAATTCCGATATCCCTCGGTCCGTAAGAGCCAGTCTCCCACCTCGTCGACTCTACGGGTTTGGATGTCATGGCGCCGTCTCTGGGGTTCGAGTGGAGATAGCCAGGCCAAAATTTCGGACTTCTCGTCTGCCACCACATTGTTATTCCACACATTATTAATGATATTGAAAGAGTTGACGTTGTCGCTGATGTGATGTTGAGACATTTTGGATTTTTCCCTATTTCGAAGGCTGTAGAGGATGGGTTCTTGAGTAATTTTATACGGTAGAGTGCAGGGAGATAATTTTTGGAGGTGAAGAAAAGCGGGGGTGATCGTGATTTTAAAGCTTCTTTAGTGACCGCCTAGTCCAATCAATCTACCTGATTCCGGTACAAGTACCGGTATTATTATCTGTGAAACCAACCGGATTCTATGCTGCCCTACGGTATGTGCAGACCCCAAGCGGCCATAGCTAAATATGGCTGTGATCAAAGTAATTAATATTTTGTGCCATATTGATTAAACTCTCCTTGTGACGGGCTTAAAAATTAGGAGGCATATCATACAGCACTGTAAGTACTCGAGTATAATTTAAAAACCCAAGACACGAGATCGCTCCCAGAAAGAAGTCAGCCCTTCTCTACAATCGCACCGCCACCGCCCCCCTGTGCCTCCGCGCCACAAAATATCAATCTCTCCCATACTGGCACATATCTGTTTGCAAAGTCTTTGCGGAAAGAGAAGTATTAACTTCTAGCCCGTCAGTGTCAGTCTAAACCCCTAATAATTTATTTTAGGTCAAGCAAGAATATTTTCCGGATCCCATTATCTTCTCAACGAGATCTCTTGGATCCAGCACCACACGGACCACCGCACGGGACGCTGTGGCAATATCTTGGCGGCAACGAAGGTATGAGCGCTAGGGCAAGGCTCTGCTAAACATTTGCAGTTCAAACTGTTCGAGTATGCGCAAAATCTTGTGCCACTATCATACCTTCCGTCGCTCCCAGGACATTGTCCTAGCACCCGCCTTTCCATGAAGACTTTGCGAACGGAACTGTGCCATGCCGTACTTAGTCTACTCGTCCGATAGTTGGGTCAGGGTCCGGGGGCCTCAGTTAGGTTTGGCATTGAACAAAGAGCACTTTCAGTACCGGCGCCAAGCCTGGCTGGGGGCGCTGCCTGGCAAACTGCTCCCTCTGTCTGCGGCTTAAAAGCCTTCAGTTTTGGACTTATGTCCCCTCTTCCACCTTCCGGTGATACCGCAACCAACGAAAGAGATAGGCAAGCACATAAGCGGAGCAGTAGTACCGATACTTGTACAACATTCGAGTACGGTACTAGCGCAGCGCTTGTTCCAGCCCATCATAATTATCACGAAAGGTATGCTTCAGATACCCTCGCTGCTTGTAGCTAATTGCCACGAGCTTGAACTTTGCTTGCCGCCCTTCTTCATACAGAGTGAACCCCGGGAACTAGACTGCCGACCACTCCGCCTTCACCTCGCACCCATCATAAATCCAACACCTAGCTTAAGCCCCCCATCCTCCACAAAAAACACCATCCCCGAGAATCCCAGCAAATTGGCATTCCATCCTCTCCCGCGGTACCCATCGCCAAACAAGCAGGCCTCGTAACACAAGAGTACCATAGTTGTCATAATGACGTGAGGCAACGGCACCAACGGATCCGCTTCTGGGTAATGTTCTTTTCGAATAGAAAAAAAGAAGGGAGAGAGGGAGGCGGTTCACCTCCCGAAGGAACTCAAGATTTTTTCGAGAATTTATTAGTAATGGTCAATTTTAAAGGGCAGCATCATGCATTGCTGGATCGACATTGTTCATGGCATACATAGGGTTAGGCTACCGAAATCTGGAGGTTTGGCTGTCGTAGTGATGATATCGGATAGCTGCTAACCGCGTGAAGTCGTTGAGAGTGTGCGAAGGAGGGTTTGCTAGTCAACTTAACCAAGGTGCAGTGCCGGTGGGAGTGAATTCGGAATGAGTGAGAATGCGTGCGGTTATGCTGATTGGAGAGGTTCTGTTGGGGACCATAGATGCGGACTTGAATTTGATACCATAGCAACGGACTTCGATGTTCCTAATGCTATTGGCTAGATAAGCTAATTCAAGGGCAGACCAGGGCATTTAGTCTGAGCTGCGAGCATAGTTCATGAATTGCTGGTACCGGTAATGCGAAACTAACGACGTAAAGAGGATGAACAAAAGCGCTGATTAGCTTAGGATTTGGCGCGGGCTGAGGAAAAAAGTTTCACTTTAGACCACGGAACCTTCTCTAGCACATGGCGACGTTCTAGTTCAAGTTCGCAGGCCACAGGGCCCCCTATTACTCAATTTTGTGCTCGAATATCATATGATTCTCGAACCGTACGATTTTCGAAAGCCTAAACCTACGAGCACGTGGTTTACACTCTGGAGGAGCCAATAATTTGCAGGGTCAGTAGGCTCACATGCACCGGTACTCGGACAGGGGCGAAAAGATCGGAAAAAGGATCAGCAAGATCGTGGTGGGGTGAGAAGATAGTATGAATGGAAAATAAGTTTTGGTGGACACAAACAACTTGGAGCGAGTGCTAAATTCATCATCATTTCGCCCATGATAGGATATCCAAGCCAATAATCAAAAATTAGCCCCAGCCCAGACCGGCCTTAGAGCGATTACTTGAAACCCAGTAGCTCTTCAGAACCTCCAATATTCATGAATCAGAGAAAGGTGGATACTAGCGCAACTAGCCTGGATTTAAGATTTCAACCATCCTGTGTTTCTCTCCACGAAGTTGAGAACTATTCACTGATCAGCACAAAACCCTACTTTGTCACCACTAGTTTTCCCATTTTTCTCATTCATACCCGGCATCACCTACTGGAGTCCCGATGCTAATCGATGCTATCCTAGCATTGAAACTGATCGCATCACACGTGCACTCGGGCACGACACTGAACTCTTCGCTACCGGGTGCACCATAATCTCCAATGCACAGTCAACTTAACTACAAGCTATCGATTATCCCCGAATTGGTATGATGACTCCATCACCCGATACTGCGAACACCCCGCTAACATCCCCCCGCCAGCACCTCCGTCCACTCAACCAAATCCTGCAATTTGCCACACATCTTTCCACCGCCATCCACTTACCCTCCCTCCCTCCCTCGGAGTATTCAATATCCCAAGACTACCCTTAATACTGTATCATGTATCCTCAATGACGTCGAATGACATACCCCATTGAGGCCAGAGTGACGACGTGCCCGACAAAGTCTCAGTGGCACCATAATATACACTACATATAGATGCCCTTCCAATCCCGCAAGGCCCAGCCATCTTCGATCTTACCCTTTTTCCCATCTTTGTAAGGAATATATATTTATCCTATCTAGAGCTTTACGACTACCGCAATTGATTTGCCAATGGAGGAGTTTTCGGGTTTCCTGCGCACGCGGGCCAACGAGGTTTTCAAAGACAATCCGAGGATCGCGAATAACAATATCACGACTCATGGTGGGGTGCTTCTCTTTTCCTTTAAGGTTGTGAGATTGTTGATTGATTGATTAATTGATTGAGAGTTCTGGAGGCTGACTTGAAGGCGGTGTGTGGTTAAGGCTCGGATTGGCTGTGGTCCGTAACGTCCCTTCTCGGTTTAATTCTTCTAGGGATGATTGTTTGGACGTACACGACGAGTTCTCGACGTCGCGTGTTTCATTACTTTTCCGTCGCGATATTGCTCGTTGCTACGATTTACTATTATACTATGGCTAGGTTGGCGCAACCTTCCTTTCTGTTGGCAAAGTGGATGACCTATATATACTAAGGATGGTTTTTTCTTTCAAAGCAATCTGGGCGGACACGCTGTTCCCGTCGAATTCAGACATGACGGGTTGCCCAACCGGACAAGACAAATATTCTGGGTGCGCTGGGTCGGATACTTTATCAATTTCAGTTTGATATTCTTTGCGCTGTTGCTGTTGTCTGGTGTGGGATGGGCTTCTATTCTATTGTCCGTGATCCACCACCTTACTCAATTATTTAATCCATTGCTAACGCTGAAGGGCGATGGTGTAACCTATAGCACAATCGGTTTGACAATGCTTTGGGCCACAATGCTACTCGTTGGTGGTCTCGTCTCCTCATCTTATAAGTGGGGATACTACGTCTTTGCCTTGTTAATCTACTTCTTCATCCTCTGGCAAGTATTAGGCGTCTCCAGGAAGCACGCTAGCAAGCTAGACGCGGGCGTTCATAAGGCATTTTCCGGATTGGCAGCGTACACGCTATTCCTCATGTAAACCCCCCTCCCCTCCCCTCCTCCTGCCCTCAATCGTTTGAATCACTCGCTCACTCGCCCATTCCCCCAGGCTCTTATATCCCGTCTCTTGGGGCCTCGCTGAAGGCGGAAACGTCATGCAAAACGACTCGGGGACCGTCTTCTACGGGGTCCTAGACATCTTTTCCCAGGGACTGTTCTCCCTTGCCTTAATCTTCGCGACGAGGAATCTCGATTTCGAACGCTTGGGACTAGAGTTCATGGAGTATGGTCGTGTCCATGATCACGGTCACTGGGATCATTCCGAGAAGGTGCAGCACCGTAACAATCACCATAATGCACATAACACAGCACATGAAGGTGCGACACTGTCCGCACCCGGAGGAACGGTTGGCGGGACCGGGGGGAATATCGTTTAATTTTTCTTGTTTTTTAATCTTTGTTTTTCTTCTTTTCCTTTTCCCGTAAGGTTGGTGGGTGGGTGGAGGAAAGGAGATATTATCATACCAAGGTCTTGAAAATGGTTGGATTTATGGTCGTGGTGGATTTAATGGTAGTGGGAAAGTTTGTTATATGAATTGTGTGGTTTGGTTTCTCTTTTTTGTGGTGCAATATTCTGCTTGTATGCTGGCTGCGCCTAGGGAGTCCTTATCCTTCGGTGACGTCATGTGGCGCACTTTTCAACATGTGCACAACTAGGCTTAGTCACGGCCTGATTCCGCTGCTCTGAGCCGCGGGTTCTCTCAGCGCAATAACTGGAACATAAAACTGCCCCGAAGAGCCCCCCGCCAGCCAATAAGGGGCCATATTAATTAGCCTGGCCATGTTTGTTGTGCGCAATATTTCACTTGTACTCGGGTAGGGACGAAAAAATCGGAACACTTCTGGTGGCAAAACAAGGATGAAGGGGATGATCGATGTTGCGATGGGTGAACATCGATCAGTCTGGAAGACACCTTAAGGCTGTAGCTACACCAAGAGTGTTGCACGGCAGTTGGATATGATTCTGCCTGTGTTTAGAACTGACCTCTGGTGGGGTAAACCTGGACAATTAACCTTCACTAGAGGATCAGGGCTCTAATTAATTCCAAAGGTTTTATAGGAATTCTTGAACTATCAAGTTCACGGAATAGTGAAGGGTTTCTTTAAAACATCATCCAGCTTTCTGATGTCTGCCAAGCCCCCATTTGTTCCTAACTTCTTTGCTCTATACTTCCCTCCCGAAGGATCTTGCCGATCCCCTGTTCCGATTTTTTCATCCCTACCCGAGTACTTATATGGGTATTATGGCTTTAGAGATGTTTCCCAATATCGTTATAGTGAGGCTCTGCGGCTGGGACAGGGGGGGGTACTCGAGCACTCTTTCAAGAGATATTGGTAGCCTTATCATCCTTGTGTTACAAAAGCACAGGTTGATCTGCCGATAACTGTTTTTGCCAAGGAGATTAAGGGCGATCAACATGTCTCTGGCATTCCTTGCTTGCACCAAAAGTTCGATTTACTTCTAAACCCCCAATGCCGATGTTTCCATTAAAACCTGAGATATCCCTTTTTTCCCCCCATTGATACGCAGAAAATCCTCCGCCCTATCATCCAACGGAGCCATAATTCTCGTCCGAGCGGCCGAAAATCTATTGTGGGTCGAAGTTGAGCAATACTTTCTCGTCAGTACCCTAACTTATCCTCAACTCCTACTTTCCCAGGGAGCGTACAGCACAGTGCATTATCGCTATCTACCGGTCCATCCCACTTTAAGATAAAAGGGATCTCCGCCGTTCCTGCATCCGCCCGGCTTGCAACCCAATATGTATAGTACTCGAGTAACACAGATCACCACCGGTTCATCATTAAATCAACCGTTGAACCCCTTTCGATCGGATAGACAACCCCTCGCTGTTATACCTGCAGCACCCCAAGACTTTCTATCCCCCCCGTTTCGTGCCTGTAGGGGGATTTAATACGCGATATGGTGGGCGCGAACCCTCTCACATGATAAAGTTATTCCGAAATGCTGAGGTGGGAAAGAGGACGCTTATTTGCAGATTACTTTGGTAGTTGATGACCGTGAGTTGGTAGGTGCAGTGCAGTACCAAGCATTTTGTACTTGTTCGGGGGAAACTACCGCGAGATGAAGCTGCTCTGGAAGATTCGGGCAATTAGGGGTTGTGGTCGGTATTGTATAAATAGCGGAGCGATTTTCGAGCATTTCCTTCTTTTCATGTATCGCTTGAGGCAGAAATGAGGTTCTCAACGGCATTTTTGTTCTCCCTTCTAGGATTGTTGTCATCCATCTCCCATGCAGCACCAACCCCACAAGCAGAGGACGGGGGAGACTTCGCTTCCCCGAGCTCCAAAAAACTAGCAACCTTCGCCGATGCCTTGTCCGGGAACTTTAGTGTCTCGCGAACCACCCTGCGATGGATCTCTACCGGCAATTCCTCGGACG
Source organism: Tuber microsphaerosporum (assembly GCA_003521225.1). NCBI lineage: Eukaryota > Fungi > Ascomycota > Pezizomycetes > Pezizales > Tuberaceae > Tuber > Tuber microsphaerosporum. The sequence continues at coordinate 3,128 of QOVD01001300.1, read as the reverse complement.
GGACATACGTGGTGCAGGACCGCTCGACATCCAGTCTAAGGTTGGGGAACATCATCACGAACGCCAGCAGCGTATTCGTCGATGCCGCAGAGTTGAACCTAGACTACTACGACTACTTCATCCAGCCGTCTGCGAAGCACGTCCTGTTTAGCGCAAACCACACGAAGCAATACCGTTACTCGTATTTCGCGGACTACTACGTTTGGAGCGTGGAGGAGAAGACCTTGGTTCCCCTTGTGGAGGGCCAGAGTGGTGACGTGCGGTATGCAGCATGGAGTCCTCAAGGCGATGTGATCGCCTATGTCCGGGGGAATGATTTGTTTGTTTGGAAGGGTGGGGTGAGCACCAGGGTTACCAAAGATGGGGGGGAGAACGTGTTTAACGGGGTGCCGGATTGGGTTTATGAAGAGGGTTTGTACCTCCTCCCCCCCCAATTTTCCTAGCAGGAAGGTGGAATGACTGTTTTTGCTTTTTATTTTTGTCGGGAATTAGAAATCTTCTCGGATAGGCCTACGTTGTGGTTCTCGCCGGATGGGGAGTATCTTGCGTTTTTGAGGTTTGACGAGACGGGAGTATGCTTTCCACTCGTATTTTCTACTAAACTGGTGCATTGATCGCACTAAACTGGGTTGATGCAGGTACCAACATATACCGTGCCATACTACATGGCCGGACAAAGGGTTGCCCCACCTTACCCCAAAGATCTCCGTATTAAGTATCCTAAAGTTGGGGAGAAAAACCCCACCGTTACCCTCCATCTGCTCGAGGTCAACAACCCGTCTACCCCGAGGAAGGTTTCCTTTCAGACCTATGGTCCGGATGATTTGATTATTACCGAAGTTGCCTGGGTCGCGGAGAAGCATGAGCGTCTCATCTTCCGCACGCAGAACAGGGTACAGGATACGGAGAAATTAGTTTTGATTGACGTTGAGAGTGGGGATACTAAGGTTGTGAGGGAGAGGGATGGTACGGATGGGTGGCTGGATAGCAACCATGCCATTGCTTGTGAGTTATTCGTTCGTAGGTGTTTGGTACCTGCGGAGAAGTCGTTAACTTCCTTGGTTAGATGTCCCCGGGCTTTCTACTCCCTCATATGTGGATCTCTCGGATCACTCCGGTTGGCAACATATATACCTTTACCCAGTGTCTGGTGGTGAACCAATTGCGTTGACTTCTGGAAACTGGGCGGTCACTGCTCTCTACCCGATCGACGCCAATCGCGGCCTAGTCTATTACCAATCCACAGAGCGTGATTCTACAGAACGCCACATCTTTTCTGTGAGCCTTGATGGAAAGACCAAAAAGCCTCTCGTAGACGTCACCAAGGAAGGTTATTACAGTGCTAGCTTCTCCTCCGGAGGCGGGTACTACATCCTTAGCTATAATGGGCCAAACCTGCCATGGCAAGAACTTCGCAGCGTCGGCTCCGATACACCCATCCGAGTAATAAACGACAATGCCTCCCTTAACAACAAACTTTCCGCATATGCTCTTTCTAGGATCTCCTGGTCGACACTCAAGCACCCGAATGGATATGAACTCAACCTTTTGGAACGTCTGCCACCAAAGTTTCGTAAGGGGAAGAAGTATCCGGTGCTGTTTGATATATACGGTGGTCCGGGTTCGCAATACACGGGAAAGACCTTTCGCCAGACGGTTGACTTTAGCGCCTACTTGGGATCGGATCCTGAGTTGGAGTATATAGTCGTCAGCGTAGACAATCGTGGAACGGGGTATAAAGGACGGAAATTCCGCACTCTCGTCGTTGGTCGGCTGGGGGAGTTGGAGGCGGAAGATCAAGTCTGGGCTGCTAGGGAGTATGCAAAGCGAGACTATGTTGACGAGAGGAAAATTGCCATTTGGGGGTGGAGTTACGGTGGGTACCTTGCCGGTAAAGTTCTCGAATTGGATTCTGGAGCATTCTCTTTAGGCCTTGTATGTCTCTCCCCTACTTCCTCTCCCTTGCCCGGCCCGGTCACTAAAGTAGAACAGATGACCGCCCCAGTAACCGACTGGCGCTTCTATGATAGTATGTACACAGAACGCTACATGAAACTCCTAACCACCAACCGTGCGGGCTACAACGCCTCCGCGATAACCAAAACCTCCGGATTCAAGAACGTTGCCGGCGGTTTCCTCATCCAGCACGGAACCGGCGATGATAATGTGCATTTCCAGAACTCGGCTGCGCTTGTTGACGCGCTGGTTTATGAGGGAGTGAGTCCTGAAAAGATGCGCGTGCAGTGGTTCACCGACTCGGATCATAGCATTGATTTTCATAGGGCTAGGAGCTATTTATATAAGCAGTTGGCCAAAGCCTTGTACGAGGAGAAGAGGAGGATTCCCGAGGGGAAGCATCAGTGGAGCCGCAGGGGGCTGAGGAGGGAAATAGAGGGTTGGTGATCGCGGGATCGTGGTGTAGATTTCTTTAAAGAGGGGAATTGAGGCTGAAGTGCCCATTTCCGGGTGTTATGTAGCAGCGGTGGGAGGAGAGAGAATTGGCAGGATAGAAGACGGGTGCATCTTGATTCATGTCGGTTATCGAGGAAGAAAATTTCAATCGTGAAGGTTGTTGGAGAGGTACTGGTAACCGCGAGGTCAACAAACAAAGGTAAAAAGGAGCGCCCATAAAAAACCACCTAAACAAGACAAAAAAACAAAACAATCCAAACACTAAAGTTCTTGGCATTTCAACCACCACTCAATCACCACAAATAATTCACGTAGAAATGTAGAATATCAAATAGACCTATCCAGATACAGTACGAGTAATGGGAATAATTTCGCTCAAGCGGTCAACCAAGTAGTAGAAAATCAGAACATCCAAGCTCCCGCCATAATTCCGGCAGATCAACTGCCCGCACCACCCTACTCTTTCCAATCCTTTTTCCCCTCGCGACAGAAGCAAAGAAACGAACAATCCCTAGATGTGCTTCAAGCTCTTGGCGCACATTTGGAATCTAGGCGCTGATATCTAGAAAACCGAGTACAGAATAGTACGTGACTAGTAGCAGTAGTCACCTAAATTATATGATTAAGTTATTCAAGACTGAGATTGCAATACCCTTAGTCTACATGCCCCAGGCATACCGGTAGTGAACTAGAACAAAGGAGGGTAAAACCGGGGT
>QOVD01001299.1:1209-29789 GCA_003521225.1 Tuber microsphaerosporum | reverse complement strand
GGGTGAGCCAGGGGTCTGACAAGGATCCGGCATGCAGGTTATTAGCTCAAGAAATAAAAGCTGAAAAAGAGTAGAGTTGTGTACCGTATCGTCATATTCAATTGCAGTCTCTTGTAGATATACAGTACATAACAGATCGAAAAAAACCCCCCTCAAAAATTAAAAATCAATTAAATATTTCCTTAAGATCATAGCTATTATATACAATCAGGTTGTATTATTTATTTATTTATTTTTCCTTTTTCAATATAGAGACCTCCGCTTAACCAAGGATAAATTTCCGGGGGAAGGGGGAAAAAAAAAAAAAATGGATTTTGGAGTTTGGGATGGGGATGTTGTCGTTATCGGCAAACTAGTCAATTACCGCTTTGTAATATCTACAGAGTCGAGTTTATTCTTGAAGACGGGAGGCCTGCCCTGCGAGTGACCATTCATGAACGAGCCTTAGTATCATACTTGAAGAATTCCTTTTTTCTCTTTCCCTCTGTGTTTTGCAGGTTGGGTGCTGAGGGGGGTGTTGTAGCGTAGCTATATAGATGTCATAACTGTGCAAAATTAGCAGGGAGAGCACAAGGTACTACTGTAAAGGGTACAGGTTGCCAGAAGAGGCCTATTATCCTCTGTCCTGGAGACATGTAGACAATAGCTTAAGCAAGCCCCCCCCCCGTATTCCAGCCATTCATATACTCTACTCCGCTACATTACCACTTGCACGCACCATACCCACTTCCTCTGCACCCTCATCGAGACTTCCGAAATGGCTAATTAATTTGAGAGAACCTCAATGGTAATATACCACACGCACACCGTAGCCTGGGAGGACTTTTTTCGCAGCAGCATCCCAGCACATACATTCCTGAACGTTTCGGAAAGTAAGTAAAGGAAATGTGTAATTTTTGTAGCTTAAGTTACTCCATGCACTGGAGTGGGAAGAGATCGGGCGTGGATGTGTAAGTGCTCCCTGTGAAGTATCATACTTTTCTATATAGATGTCGAAATCCTTCGTGTGGAATTTTCGAGGGGTTTAAGGGTCGGATTAGGCTCTGAAGATGCATGTTTGGTATACTAGGCTATCGGGAAGGTGTGGCTTATCACTCTACCGAAAGTGCTCTCTTTAAGTCGAGGGTTATGTTGGTGTAGTGGATGTGTTCTTTCTGGGATAGACGAGGGTCTACTAATTTTTGGATCTTTAATTGGGGGGTGTTTATTGGTCAAGATGCCGTGTGTGGAGGTAAGTTACGGGTAGGGGATTGCGGAGGGGGGGAGGAATTGCTCTTTAGATCGCTGGCCTTTTTGTAAATAACTTTTAGGCTATCTGGGTTGTGAAAGGTCGTTGGTGTCGGCCGAGGCCGGCGGGGAGTTGTATGGAGGTGATAAAAGATAAGGAAACATGAGAATTCACTAGCTTCTTTCACACTTGGATTTTCCTTCCCTTCTGCCACTCCGCTCACAAACGCCCTCGGATCCGTAACATATAACATGATAGTATTATGGTAATTGGGAATGCCCATCCACAACACCTAAACCCAAACTAGTCTATATATAAAATACCCAAACGCATATTCACAACCGAACCCTGGTATCCAATGCCACGGGGGCGACATCCGGATCTTCTGACTCTCCCTCCAAGTCTAGAAGTGGGGGGCCGCGTTACCACCATCTTAATCAGCCCGCGATCCCAACCCGTGAGAGGGGGGAGAAGCAAAAAAAAGTGGACTCACATCACCCGACAGCACTCGCTGCAATCTCACTAGGGGGAGCTCGTACGCTATCGGACTCTATTGACGGGCATCTGCCCTGACACTCCAATAGAGAGCCAACTTTGTCCATTGTGGGTTAGCCCTTCTGGTAGGATTTTTTTGCTAGGTAAACATTGCTCTCGGAGCGACTCGGTAGCTACACTCTATAGCAACTTCCTTTTTTTATATCAAGCTCACTAATGGGGTTGCGTTCCGGGGAAGAACAGTTTGGATGCGTGTCCGCCATCCCTTCCTTGTTGAGAGCTGTTGCAAGTGAAGCGGTTGTTAGGATTGGTATGATAACGGCGAGAATTTTATTTCGCGTTGTGATCATTCAGACTCGAGGTAGAATTGCGTCGGGGGGTCTTGGCTTATGTTCTTCGGGAAATGGAAATTTTATGGATGCCATGTTTTTTATTATTATTTTTATCCCCCTAATTTCGCTCCTTCCCTCCGCTTCTATTCTCTCCGCCGCGGCAACACTGGGGGGGTGGTTTCCCGTGATTTGGGTTGGTCGTTAGGTACATGTACCAAAATTGATGCATCCAGCCCGTGGGCTCGCCGGGAGTCGGACCGTTCGAAGAGAGATTAATGTAACAGCGTGGTCAAGGGAGGAAAACCAGGACTGATAGCAGCGAGGGTGCGGTGTAGCGGATAATTAAATTAGTGGGGGTAAGCGCTAGGCGAGGGTAAGTTAGAGGGTGACACTTTAACCCTAACGGTCGGTCGTGTAAATAGAGTTATTATATTATACCTTGCCCTTAGTCCTTGGGACCCCGCCCAACCATACCGGTATCTATGACATCGCATCGATCTTCTCGTCGTTCGACCTGAATGCCATCCCCAATAGTGTCCTCATCCTAAATGCCGCAAACGCAATGAAGCAAGCAATGAGAAGGAAAATTATGACGATAACGGCGATAACGTGACTATCTTATGTTAGAACAAACTACCTTCCTGTTTTAAAAAATCAGCGAGATCTATCAGCACTAGAGCGAGGAGAGGAAATTACTGAGGGCAATGCTTCTGGGAGCAGTACTTTGATTGCATTAACACCGATCTAAATGGGGGTAAATAGGACTAGCACTCGCAGTCGCTGATTAGTCGGTTATTGTCTTCATTTACAAAGGCCCGAAAGAAATAAAACAGTGCTCACAAGCTCACGGGCTCACGCGCCACAGCTAGCGCTCGTAGGTTCGGTCGCTTTCTCGATGGAAAATAGAAGCAGAGGATAGAAAAGGGTTGAAAAAAGGTCACAGCAAACCTGCCAGCAGTGACTCGACGTTTCTCGCAAGATAGCCCAGCCCGGGAAAGAGAGCACCGCAGGATTTGCCTCTGTTATGTAGACAAGCTCACGGCAGTTGCCATGTCATGCGGCGTAGGCTCGACACGTTGATGTGAGAGAATCCACCCCTGCAGGAAACCGTTCGATTGGATCGTGGGTCCCTCTTCTCGACGAATGTGGTTTCTGGAGGGCTAGGATGTCGGTATGTTATGGGAACTGCTAGAGTATCATGAGTTCAAATTGTTTGGACGAAACGGGGTGCAAGTATTGGGCACCTCCTCTTTTTTTTTTCTTCCAAGTGGAGCTTAAAATATCAGTGGACGAAAGGATGGGGTAATTGGGCTGTGAAGAATTGTACCTGCACTGTGTCGCTTTCCGCCAGGGTGGATTCGAAGGTTTGTTTGGCCAATGGGGTGAATTGAGGCTTGAGAACACAGCACATTGTACCGGCAATGTACTGGGATAGGACCAGTGAAGCGATGAGAGTGACATGCGATCAGTAGGAAATATCCTGACCAATTGATCATTGAATCTGGGAAACTTCAAGCGTGGGTTGATTTTAAAGCAAACTTGGGGTTAGGGTTATTGGGCACCACTGGCGGTGTTGGGGTTGCACCTCGTCACTATGCGGCTCTCGGGTCACTGGTTGGAGAGGGGAAATAGCAGCAGATAGAAGCACATCTCAGGCGGGGGCCGGAGGGTTGTCGCCTAAAAGAGTTGGCTTTGGGGCTTACGGTTCCTGATACTGGGTTCCTATCTTGTGCGGGTAATCTTCCCTTTCTGTCCCTCGAAAAAATTCATATTATACACGATCGTGCTCAGTTAGCTGCAAATATCTCCTTTTATCCGGAGTCCAAGCCCCTGAAGACGCATATGGAGTTCCATTCATTAAGCCGGGATATCCAAAACTTTGCCCAACCGACTACTCTCTCCAATCAACTCTACCAACCTAATAACCCTCACCGCCTCCTCCGCCGGAACCGCAACATCTCCCTCCGCAATCGCTTTGTAAAACCTCCCATAATTACCCACTTCTGCGACTGTCCGCTCAACACTCCCGTCCCTCAACTCCAGCTTCCCAAAATGTTCCTCCTCCTCAATCCCAAACCCTCTAGTCCCTGGCATTATCCCGGCCTTCAACTGTGCCTCCTGAGTATCTAGGCTGTGTTTAATCCAACTACCGTCCATGCCCCTGAGTACAAACCTTAATTGCGGTGTTTGACAGGATAGTGTGGAAGCTTCTACCCGCACTGTGAACGACTTTTTGCGTGGTGAAGTGGAAGAGTAGTATAGTGTTGCTGTAAAGAAATCATCGACAAAGTCTTCCTGCCCCCAGGTTGCTGACGGGTTTATACTGCAGCCGCGCTCGTCACGGACATCACCAAAGAGGCGTTGGGGCATACCGAAAAGGTGAACAACTTGGTCCAAGAGGTGTACGCCGAGATCGAAGAGGGTGCCATTTCCGGGGACTTGTGCGGACTTCCAAGACTTGGAGGCGTCGGGGGTTGCGTCGGGCTTATATCTATCGAAGTGCGTTTCAAGAGAAACGAGCTCTCCAACCTTTGGGAGCACTTTGGCAAGGGTAAGGAAGTCGGAGTCGAATCTTCTATCTTTATGTAGTGGTATTACTTAGCTCGCTGGATTATGGGAGGCGCGAAGGGGGCTTACTCTGATAAACGCTAATTCCAACTCCCTTCCCCTTCGCCAAGTTCACCAATTCCTCCGCATCAGCACTACTGATTGTGAGCGGTTTCTCAACAATAATGTTCCTCCCATTCTCGATCGCTTCCTTACAATTTTGAAAGTGGGTGTCGTTGCTCGTGGTTATAACAACGAGCTCGCATTCACTGTCGGTCTTGTAAAACTCCTCTGTGGACCTGTATATTTTAACATCGGGATGATCTTTCGCGGCGTCATTCCCGGGCGTCGGATTTCGCTGAATAATTACCGAAAGTGTCAGTTTCGGATTGTGCTGGATGAAGGGGATGTGGAAGATTTTGGCAGAGGATCCGTAGCCGATCACGGCAATTTTTCGGGGAGACATTGCTAGCGGAGAGTGTGATGGCGGTGGGGGGATGCGGGGCGAAGCGAGGTGTAAGAGGGGTTCGGATAAGGGTGAGCGACTTAGTCTTTGTACTGGGCTGCTCCCGTAGTAGATACGAATGAAATAATTGAGGCCCGAAATTCGGTAAACCCCCGCCGATGCACCGTCTTGAGTCGTATTTGAGAGTAATTGCTTAGGGGGAGAGGTGGATTTGCGGGGTGTAAATTAGTATGATATCATACACTGTGTGAGGCGGAGTGCAGCGGGTATCAAGTGCCTCCTTGCGGAGGGTTAGGGTTCAAACTAGCGTAATGCTGTCAAACTTCAAGGCTACACAAGTCAAGCCCCGGGAGGGCTTAGGCCAGCGACGCTGGAAGGATATGGAAGTACTGTAGGCGAGCATGGCAAGTTTGAGTGTAAGAAAATCGCCTCGCAAGCCCTTTTTGCACCTTATGGTCTGGTTGCAATACTGGATGTCATTGGTTATTGTGGTTCTTCTAGTTCTTCTCTTGATACTCTTAATTAACTCTTCTGACTGGCTTCTCGCCTAGTCTCTATGTTTTTTCCCTGTAGTCTTGGGTGGGGCAACTGCTGCTTCTGGCTTGCTCATAGAAGTTTCTTTCTTCTCAATTGCTGATACGGCTTGTTATAGTTTATTTACTATAGAAGAAGGGCAAGAGCGGCGATCGCTCTATCTAAGACTCTACTGTACTCGCACTCGAGTACTATAATGCGGCGATCATGGCATGTGAGCTAATTCCAAAGCTAAAACACGCCTTGGTGTACTGTACAGTACTAATATTCCTTGGCGAGTAAGACAAAAACGTGTTTACAGTTTCCCAACATGACCATCATTAAAGCGTGCCCAAAATGGGAGCCAGTCACCACTGTTGCTTGGTTAACAGCTAGCTTTTACGTCTCTTCCCACGAGTGTCAGAAACACTTGCACTTCATATTACTTTCTCTATATCTAAAAAGCCTTCATATCTGTACTTTAGAGTTGAGGAAAGCGGGAAAAGGGATTATAAAAAGAAAGGCAAACGAACAACAGATGTGCTGAGAGGATCTACGAGTACAACCAGAAAGCAACAATAAAAGAAAATATGATGAAAATCCCAAGTCGCGCCGGGAGGCCCAGTGGCTGCAGTAGCGCCACCACCCCCATTTTGCCACGCTGGACAGCCCAGAAGAATGGTGTTTGGCCGTAGTTATCTGGTTTGTGGGGGGTGACATCGTCCCGTTCGAGCAGTATTTTCACCACCCCTTCGTGCCCGTTCCAAGCAGCACAACGGAGCGGTCTTCGGCCATGGCTATCTAGTTTGTCAGGATGGACGTTGTCCTGTTCGAGCAGTATTTTCACTACTCCCTCGTACCCATTCTCGGCAGCGTAACAGAACGGTGTTATGCCGTAGTTATCTGGTTTATCTGGGTTGACTTTGTCTTGTTCGAGAAGTATTTTCACCACTCTCTCGTGTCCATTCTGGGCAGCACAACAGAGGGGTGTTCGGCCGCGGTTATCTGGTGTGTCAGGATCGACGTTGTCCCGTTCAAGCAGCATTTTCACCACTCTCTCATACCCGCCCTCGGCAGCGCGATAGAGGGGTGTTATTCCGGCCGTATCCGGTTTGTCAGGATTAACGTCATCTCGCTCGAGTAGTAATTTCACCACTCTATCGTGCCCGCTCTGAGCAGCACTAAGGAGTGGTGTTCGGCCATACCTATCTGGTTTATCCGGGTTGATGTCATCCTGTTCGAGTAGTGTTTTCACCACTCTCTCATGCCTGTTCAGAGTAGCACAAAGGAGCGGTGTTCGGCTGTAGTTATCTAGTGCTGAGTAGATCACGTGGTGTTATAGAGGGTGGTTGAGATTGTCGAGGGGGGTCTTCTCTCGGAGCCTATGATAATTCAGAATTCAAGACTTACCACCGAACTAACTGAGACAGCTGAGCAAGTCTCTGATAAGCAACTTTGGAAGATATTACCACACGGACAATACTCTCACTACACTGGTACCGTACTGCACTCCAAAGCATAAATAAAACTACCAGTATTATGATTGGTATGATACCCAACTTGCGTGCAAACTAGATTGTGGCGCAACTAGCCGCAGACCGCGATGGGTGTTTTCCGCTTATCGGTGCCATAACTTAATTTGCGCGTAACATTGAAAAAATAGCTGATACATTAAGAGGATCTAAACTTGCGCTGAAGTTGTGGCTGGCCCTACAACCCCAATGCTCGCAGGCTCATGACGGGGAGCACTCTGGGGAGTGCTCCAGAGCTCCAAGTAATTTCGTGGCTAAACCCAACTTTGTGGCCTAACATAACTTTGTGGCTTAACACAACTTCGTTGCTTGGTTTAATACAGCTTCACAGCTTAACACAGCATTAAGAGTGCACTGTATCTAGCTTTCTACTTTACGGTATCGTACATCTGTTTCCACAACCTTGCTTATCATTTAATACCGGTAATTATTAGCCCGCTGTTGTGTTGTACAAATGGAGGCAAGCACAGCCTGAATTCGTATTTCAACATCGTGATATCGCTATAACTCTACCCACTGACTACGAAGCGCAAAATATGGTGTTGGCAGCATGATGGGGCACAGTGTGGGTAGTATTGACAAAATGAGCTCATATTGAACTGAAAAAAACATTGTTGAGCCGCAAAGCTGTGTTTGGCCACGGAGTTACTAGGGTGAGCTACAAAGTTGCGTTGAGTCGCAAGTTATGTTAGGTTGCCGGGCACTCTTTATAGTGCCCCTGGTTGTGAGCCGGCCAGCATTCAGGAGTTGTGGCGCCCAGCCACAACCTTGGCACGAGTAGCCTTTCGTCTTTCCGTCGCTTTTCACGGATGCCAGAAACACTTTGCACATCGTTGTGCTGATCTGATCCATGTATGGAAGGTTCCGCGCATTCAGTTCTGATCTGTAACTCGGTAAAGCGATAGGGTCAAGGGTAAAGTAGTGCGGGGAAAAAATGCAACACTCCGGCCGGTTAGGCACGTCTAATCCAAGTCGCCCTCCTGAGCTCGATATATTTCGCTCGCTTTGAAATTCACCAGAGCGAATAGAACGGTCATTACTTTCTACCGTTGCCAGTGCCCCATTTATTTATTTCCTCATTTGCCTTCTGACTAAGCTTCTTTCAACGACATGGCTCCGAGAATCATCACCCTCGTTCGTCACGGACAAGCTCACCACAACCTCAATTGGAATTACCATTTGCACGATCCTTACCTAACGCCTTTGGGCGAAGCGCAATGTCACGAGCTCTCGAAAGAGTTCCCGTCCGAGCCCCCGGTCGACTTACTCGTTTCCTCGCCGCTGAAGCGAACAATTCAGACCACACTTCTCGGGTTCAAGAAGCAGGCTGATAGTGGTGCCAATGTTAAGCTCTTAGCCGAACTTCAGGAGGCGGATGGGTTCCCATGTGATACTGGGAGTAGCCGCGAAGATTTAGAGAAAGAGGAATTATTCAAAGGACTGGATTTTAGCGGTCTACCAGATGACTGGACTTCAAAGGCATTATATGTTCCTCCAGATTCATCGCATGGCTGAATGCTCATACTAATTGCTATTAGAAAGGAAAATGGGCCCCAGACCCTCATTCGGTTGGAGAACGTGCCAGAATCGCCCGTAAATGGCTCAAGTCTCGATCGGAAGACCATGTTGTTGCAGTCCTGCATGGTATGGTAAGTTTACCACACTGTGCTCCCATTGTTCTAGGATTAGACTAATGTTTGCATGGATAGTTCCTTCATTATCTAACTGAAGATTGGGCCGACTATGACAACCTCCACGGCACTGGGTGGAGAAATACCGAATTCCGCTCTTACGCCTTTGTCGACGGGGATGAAGATAACGTTTCGATTATTGAGACTGATGAATCGAAGGAGAGGAGGAAGGGGGCTAGGATCCACTAGGAAGGCCGGAGGTGAAGGGGTTTGTGGAAGCGATAAGGAATTAGAAGGGAAGATTACTATGTGGGGAATTGTTTACTTGAATGGCTTTGTCTGTAAAAGGATACCCGGATAGCCCGCGCGAATATGCTCTAGAATAGAGAGAGCGGCAATAGAATTTTCACTTTTCAGGGTTGTGATCTACTTTATGAAAATAGCGGGGCGTGGTTCAGCCAATACCTTGCGTGTCGTTTGAGGTTGTGGCCGGCTTTATCATACTCCTCAAGGGTATGCAGCAAACCACTTGGAACTCTTATGAGTTCTCGCCGCAGCCTAACCCTATTGAGTCTCTAAGCACTCCCGATTTACAATACCTGTGGTGGGGTGGGATACGCGCTGGTGGTAAGTCATGAAGAGGATGGGCAAAGGGCGAACGGCGAAGGGGAAACAAAATAGCAACGCTATGCTCGAGTAATATTATATTCTCAACCTAGAAAATCATGCCTCGCTTAGTTTCAAACCCCTAAATCCCCCTGTTAAATAATACTATTTCTCAGCCTTTGCCCTCACGTATCGTAGGTGTGCCTTCCATACGACACGCCTACATGATTACGTGACATATAGACACTGTATATGTGCTTAGACACGGAGCCGCCTACATGTAACTAGATAAAATTATATATAGGGGAGGAATTTTCCTTGGATTACCACAGAGTTCGATAGCACAAGCTTCGAAATTTATTTTTAAATCATAACTATATTATATTCGATCCTCACAACCAACTTTATCACAAAGCAAACGTTAGGATACGAATATTCTCACAATCTTCCTCATTTGCTACAATAACTTTATACCAAAGATTCCTGCCCAACCATTCTTTAATCTCTGGAGGTTGGCAAACCGAAAGTCTAGCTGTTATAAGGAAAATTAATTAGTTAGCGCTTTCCGCAACACTTACCCCTATAGCAAAAGAAGCCATCATCCAAATCAAATTGTAAAGTGCGAGATAGAGTTTTTCCGGTATTGTACTTTACAGTTGTAATTTACGAGGGGGCGTTATTCCAACACTACTGATTGGAGTAGATATACAGTACTTGCGCCAAATCCGTTACCCGACACCTGACTTGACAAGGTTAGTACAGTTTAGGATTCATCTAGTGATTCAGTCGGAAGCGTGGGACTCTTGGCCTAGAAGAGCACCCGATGGGCCGGGCAAAGCTAGCCTTCCACTAACTACATAAGCCGTTACTAGTAAGAGGAGCATTGAAGCCACTCGGCCGGTTGTCAGCCCGGAAGGTAAAGACGAAAATGGGCGATCAAATTTGGGCAGTTATTCGGGGCATTCTATTAGTTTTGAAAACGGGTACTATTAACTCATAAAGCTGAACAAAGAATGGCAGCTATCCTCCGCTGATTGGGTACGAGGGGAGCGAGAGAGTGATGAACCTGCTGCTAGAACCAAGAGATGTCGACTACTAGAGGGTAGATGGATGTGGCCATATACCCACCTTAGTAGTAGCTAGCATGGGGATAGGGCAGCAACAGGATTAGACTTAGACTGTGAGGGGAGATTTCAGACCCCACATGCCCGGCAAAGCGACATTACACCTGTCTGGGGGGTGGCTCTTGAGTGATTCATAGAGGAGTGCTAAAAGCACCGCTGCGGGGGAGGGATGTTAACCTACACACCTCGATGAAGCTGGCTGAAGGCTTATCCCCTACGTAGCCTATTGCTAGAATAAAAAAGTCGTGAAGCTTCTCTAAGGCCATAAATTAACTCTTCAGCCAGTCAAACCCTGCGGGAGAGTCGGGTGCTTTGTGTAATATTCAACAAGACCACCTATTGAACTCTTCCCCCCTAACTCGACCTCCGTTGTGTTTTGGGTATGGATGGGCGCAGACACGCTTTCTACTGGTTCTCTTTACGCTGCTCAAGTATATCTAAATTCTATTACCAACAACCCCGAGAATTTCCAAGGGGACATCCAAGATTCTGTGGAGGAACCACACAGGGCTGCTTTCAGAGTGGTTCTCTCTTCTTAATTGCATTCTGTGATCATCTTCGTCTGCCTTACTTCGCGGTTGAAATCTCGAACCGCTTGTTCTTTTTCTAGGTAGACCTCATACAGAGCTGGGGGAGTGTTTTGCCATTCATCCTATGAAACAACCGCACGATACTTTGTACCGAGGGATATGGTAGGTCGTGGAGTTCAAGATAATTAATCAGAAGGAACGGAGGTGGGCTGAGAGTGGAAGTAGAAAGTCATGGCTTAATTGACTAGATTCCGTGCTTAAATATTTGAATACGCTGAGGGAATGCATTGGTTCCTACAGACTTCTGATAGCTTGCTTGGGCGGGGCATAAAGCACAGCTGTTCCTAGACAGGGGCTTCTAGCTGGATAATTCGTGATGCCCTCCACCTATTCGATGCTATTCCCAATCCAACAATAAGGGTCCACCCTAGAACGAGCTCTGATCTGCCGGTACCTGCTAATTAATTAGGACTTCTGACTTATGTTCAAAACAAGTCTTTGGTGCCCGCCTTCTCGTTTGTGCTGACTAATTCACGTATGGAAGGTTCTGCGCACCAGGCCCTGTTCTGTGACTCGGTAAAACGATCGGGTCAAGGGTAAAGTACCGGTAGTGCGGGGAAAAATATGCAACATCCCGGCGGGCTGGGGGTCACCCCCTCTGATGGTTTCAAACTATTCTAGTCACTGCCGTATCTACCTACTCATATCTGATCCAAGTCACCCTCCTAGGCTCGAGATTTGTCGCTCTCTTTGAAATTCACCGGAGCGGACGGAACGGTCATTATTTCTACCGTTGCTAGTGCCTTACCGTATTTATTGGCCTTCCAAATAAATTTTTTTCAACGACATGGCGCCAAGGGTTATCACCCTCGTTCGCCACGGACAAGCTGAGCACAATGCCACCCGGAACTTCCTAGTGCACGATCCTTCCCTGACACCTTTGGGCGAAGCGCAATGTCACGAGCTCTCGAAAGAGTTCCCGTCCGAGCCCCCGGTCGACTTACTCGTTTCCTCGCCGCTGAAGCGAACAATTCAGACCACACTTTTCGGGTTCAAGAAGCAGGTTGAGAATGGTGCCAAGGTTGAGCTCTTGGCCGAACTTCAGGAGACGGATGAGTTGCCATGTGATACCGGTAGTAGCCGCGAAGATTTAGAGAAAGAGGAATTATTCAAAGGACTGGATTTTAGCGGCCTACCAGATGACTGGACTTCAAAGGCATTATATATTCTTTCCGGCTCGCGGCGCGGTAGAGCGCTCGTACTAATCGCTATTAGAAAGGAAAATGGGCCCCAGACCCTCATTCCCTCAAGGAACGTGCCAGAATCGCCCGTAAATGGCTCAAGTCCCGATCGGAAAGCCATGTTGTCGTAGTCCTGCATGGTGGTGTAAGTGTACCGCACTGTGTTCCTATTATTCTAGAATTCTACTAATATTTGCACGGATAGTTCCTTCATTACCTAACCGAAGATTGGGCCGACTGTGGCAATTTCCCGGGCACTGGCTGGAGAAATACCGAATTCCGCTCTTACGCCTTTGTCGACGGGGATGAGGATAATGCTTCAATTATTGAGACTGATGAATCGAAGGAGAGGAGGAAATAGGGCTAGGAACTACTGGGGGGATGGGGATGAAGCGGTTTGAGGAGGTGACAAGGAAATAGAAGGGATGATTACTCTATGGGGATTGTTCACTTGAATGGCTTTTTCTATAAAACGATACCCGGATAGACCGCACGACTATGCTCTAGAATAGAGAGAGCCGCAATAGAATTTGTACCTGTTAGGGTTGTAAGGATAACCTGGACACCCCCGAAAAAGCCTGCTCTATGGTTATCTCAAGCTGTCTATTCCTAGAAAAAGAGATCCTGGGGCTTCTCTATAGTCGGAAAACTAACTCCTTAATCCTGTAGGGGAATTAGATGCTTTGCGCAATGTTCAAATAAACCGTCTATTGAATCCTCGGCCGACCTCTATTTCAGATGCGGATCCAGCCGGCTGCTCGCCACCCGCGCTTGTAGTTAGCCACAGCTATCCTCAGTAGCCAGCGACTATCGGCGACACCCCCGATAAAACCCTAGAGCCTTAGAGCCACCACAATGTGGGGGAGCCGGTGAGGTAAGGCCATTTGAGGGTGGAAGTAGAAAGCCATAGTCCAATTGATTAGATTCCATGCTTGAATATTTGAATATACAAAGGGAATACATGTGCTCCTAGAGACTTCTTTTCTTTTCTTGAGTAGAACTTAACCGATAGCTGATCTTGGACACGTGCCTTGCAACTGGATGATTACTCGAGTAGTGATAAATTGTGTCACCAGCTACCACCCCCTTCGTGGACGGAACTCATGATGCCTACTACTATTCCATAATGTCATCAGCATATTCTATGCTATCACCAATCCGACCATCAAGGCCCATCCCAGAATGAGCCCAGATCAGCCGCACCTGAATTGGAACTTCCACCATCCGTCAAAAACAGGCCTTTCGTATCTGGCTGCCCGTTCTAATTTACTAAATTATGTATGGAAATTTCCACACACCCAGCGCAGTACTGTACTGTACCGTACCTCTTCAAAACGATAGGGCCAAGCACGTGGGAAGCACCGCAAGAAGAAAATACAGTAGTGTGATACATCCACATGTATCAATCATGTGGCCCACAGATATTTCTTTTAGTATCATATCATATTATGAGGCTGTTTTCTCATATAAAGATTGAAGGGCGGGGTGGTGGAGTTTCCATCCGTGGACTTGGAATACGGGTACCATCTTTAAGTCTTATTCATACCAGTTAGGTTCTTTCCACCAACTCTATCACACGAGCTGTGGCCGAACACAAAATCCTTGGCCCTGAACTCACCTTGAGTTAAAGACCTCTTCCCCTGGAAACTGTTGTACCGTAGTGGATAGAGTGCTAATACAGAAAGCACCCCAGCTCGCTTTTCTGAAGGGTCTCAATTACTCCAGTCATCGCTGTAACCACCTACAAACATCTGATCCAAGTCACCCTCCCTCGCTCGAAATGCTTCACTCCTTTTGCAATTGGCCAGAGAAGAGACTCATCTGCCCACCACCCCACCCCCCGGTTAAACTTTGCTCAACCAAATTCCTCCAAGAATTATCACGCTCGTTCGCCATGGGGAAGGTCAGCACAATGCCACCCGGAACTTCCAAGTGCACGATGCTTTACTGACGCCTTGGGTGAAACTCAATGTCATGAGCTCTCGAAAGAGTTCCTATCTGAGCCCCCGGTCGACTTACTCGTTTCCTCGCCGCTGAAGCGAACAATTCAGATGACCCTTCTCGGGTTCAAAAAGCAGCTTGAGAGCGGTATCAAGGCTGAGCTCTTAGCAGAACTTCAGGAGACGACTGAAGTACCATGTAATACTGGAAGCAGCCGCGATGATTTGGAGAAAGAGGAATTATTCAAAGGACTGGATTTTAGCGGTCTACCAGATGACTGGACTTCAAAGGCATCATATGTTCCCCCAATCTCATTGCGTGGCCGAGTGCTCGTAATAACAGCTATTAGAAAGGAAAATGGGCCCCAGACCCTCATTCTCTCAGGGAACGTGCCAGAATTTCCCGTAAATAGCTCAAGTCTCGATCGGAAGGCCATGTTGTCGTAGTACTACATGGTAATGTAAGCTTATCGGGCTATTCCCAATGTTCTGGGACTAGGCTAATATTCGCATGGATAGTTCATTCATCACCTAACCGAAGCTTGGGACAGCGACGGCAAACTCCCGAGCACTCGCTGGGGCCATACCGAGTTCCGTTCTTACGTCTTTGTTGACGGAGATGAGAATAATGCTTCGATTATTGAGACTGATGACTCGAAGGAGAGGAGGAAGAGGAGTGAAAAACCACTGGGAGGGATGAAGGTGAAGTGGTTTGAAGAGGTGATGAGGGATTGAGTGTTGGACGAATGGGGTTGACTTTGGGAGAAGCGGGAGATTGTGAAAGGCTGTTTAGATGCATTGCAGATGGTTCAGGAGAGTGTGATAAATTGTTTCACAGATTACGACAGAGATCATGCCGACATTTCTTTCCTTTGTTATCACGGGAGTGTACAGAGGAACAAGGGCCTGTCGGGAAATAGAGAGATAGGCGAGGTGATCAATGGAAGGATCGAGACGTGGTACTTATGTTTTACTTATACACCTGTCTCTGCCGTTAGTTTTGTTTTTAGATGGCGAAGAAAAGAAGAAAGAATACAAGCGGGAGCGGGGTGCTTAAGTTCCGTGTGAATTCTCTCTCTATCGTCTACCACTGTGCCATCCATAACCTTCCAGCATTAGCATTGAAGATATAGTTACTATATGGGGGATTGTTTACCTGAAAGGTTTTGTCTGTCGAGGGATACCCGATAGATTGCACTAGCATCATAGTAGCATGCTCAAGAAGAGAGAGCGGCAATGGAATTTGTGCTGGGTTGTAAGTCCACTTTATAATAATGGCGACGGGTGGTTCAACCAATACCCTAGGTGTTTTCTGGGGTCGTGACAGGCTCACGACAACCCATTTAGAACCCTTATGAGCTCTCCGCGTGGTTTATGCCTATTAAGTCTGGGGGTTCTTGACATACTGGCAATGGCGTAGGGAAACGTGCTAGCGGTAGGTCATAGAGGATGGGCGAAAGGGCGAAATGGGAAAAAAAATAGCAAATTTATATGTTCTCAATCTGGAACATTAATGCCTCGCTTAGTTTCAAACCCCTAAATCCCTCCTGTTGAATACAAGTGCCAGGCCAGAAGTGTTCGCACACACCAAAGTGGCTGACCAGCAAAAATTATTAGAAAATTGGTGGCAGCAGAGTGGTGTGTGCGAAAACTTCTGGCCTGTGCCTTGTAATATTATACGATTTCCCATCCGGTATGATCACGTATGAGTGTCTGTCATATGACACACTTACATGATTATATAACTCAGAGATATTTTCTTTAGTAGGGGCCACCTAAGTACATTGGCCTAAATAGAGATATATATAGAGGAGGAATTTCCCTTAAATTACCACATAGTTCGACAACACAAGCTTGAGGATTTATCTTGAAATCTTAATTATATTGCCCTCAATCCTCGCAACAAACTTTATCGCGAGGGAAGACTAGCTACCACGTCCGCTCATACTGAGCTGGGAGAAGGATCCAGCAAGTCTCACCTGGGGGGCCAGCACGAATATTAGAAATCCGCTATTCCCGTGCTCGCTTAAGTTTTTAGATTGGCAGTGCTTCCTTTTGTTCATTTTTAGGAGGGGTGTCGTAATTCACGAAAAAGAGAAAAAAAATCTAACCAGGGGACTCGAGTGGGGCAGGGTAATCCGGCAATTTGAACTGCCATTTTGAGGGTAAGTTAATTCTAAGCTATCAAAAATGTGTACCAAATCCCGCTTTGTTATTTTAAATCTCACAGTGATTCCAGGGCCACTGGGGACTTTTGTTTGCAAACTCTTCTGACCACCTGTCGTTGAGCATGACAGTCATGGATGATCACTCGGGCATGGCTATTATCCCAGCACCTGGAGGGGATTCCCTGGTTGGCTGGGGAAACTGTACGGGGCCAGGACGCCCGGCCTGATCATTGGGCAGAATGCCCCAAGAAAGAGAAATTTTGGTGGGTAAAAGGACGCTATGGGCAAATGGGAGGTCACTCCTGACAGGCTAAGGTTGGATATCGGGCAAGGCCGGGAGGATTCCTTATGCCTAGGGGCATAGGGAGGGATATATCGAGCCTTTGAGCAGTGCACTAGTAGCGGAGAGAAGCGAGCTTCCGAGCATGTTCACAAGGCCTGGATGAGCATGGGGGGCGGGATAAAGGAAGTATATTACTATATGTTAAGTACCACTCTTTGAAATCACACACCCTACATGCAACCTAAATCTAAGAACATCTATAAAGGGTTTGGCCGGATGGGGAGTTTTACAGGCTTATAATGTGGCATAGAAGTTAGTTTTAGGGTCAAAATATCCTTTACTATACTGGTTTTCCTGGGCGGATAAGACTAAAGTGTGATTAGAGCCTCCGAACCTCGCCTTTGAGCTCACACCTGGAGGGCAATGTCTTATAAACATCAACTTCGTTAAAATATATCTATAGTTGAAACTAATTGCTATAATCCCTTGGTTAATAGCTAGTTTTTACGTCGCTTTCTACAAGACTAGAAACCCTTACACTCCATGTTTTTTTCATTATGTATAAGCACCCCCCATGCCTATGTTCTAGAGGGGAGGAAAGAGGAAGAAAAGGAATTGTTAGAAAAAAGTAGACGGACCCAGATGCGCAAAGGGGATTTACAATTGTGGGGGCAACAATAAAATGAAATAATATTATTATGGAATTTCCAAGTTAGCGAGGCTACAGCAGTGCCACGATTCCTGCATTACGGCGCTGGGTGGCCCACCAGAGTGGTGTTTGGCCGTTGTTATCTGGTTTGTCGATGTCGACGTCGTCCCGTCCGAGTAGCATTTTCACTACTCCCTCATGTCCATTCTCAGCAGCGCAACAAAGCGGTGTTTGGCTGAAGCTATTTGGTCTGTGGGGGTTGACGTCTTCCCATTCGAGTAGCATTCTCACCACTCCCTCGTGCCCGGTCTGAGTGGCACAATAGAGCGGCGGTTCGCCGGCGTTATCTGGTTTGTCAGGGTTGATTTCCTCCCGTTCGAGTAGCATTTTCACCACTCCCTCATGCCCGCTCCGAGCAGCATAAGAGAGGGGTGTTCGGCCAGACCCACTTGGTTTGTTGGGATTGACGTCGCTCCGCTCGAGTAGCATTTTCACCACTCCCTCATTTCCATTATGGGCAGCATAACAGAGTGGCGTTTGGCCGCTGACATCTGGCCTATCGGGGTCGGCATCGCCTCGTTCGAGTAGAATTTTCACCACAACAGAGTGGCGTTTGGCCGTAGATACCTCGCTTGTCGGGGTCGGTGCCGCCCCGTCTGAGTAGTATTCTCACTACCTCCTCATGCCCATTCAAAGCAGCCCACAAGAGAGGTGTATTACGCACACAGTCTTCTTGGTCCATATCACAACCTTCCAGATCTACCAAGCTAGTTACTGTCTCAGCGATCCCGAACATTGATGCACAGTGTAGACCGCTGAACAGGGAGAGCCTATCAAAATTAACAAGGAGCGAGTACGACCTGTGTGCTTTTAAGAGGATTTTGGTGGATATGTGGTTATTGTAGTCGCCAAATAGCTTTAGCGCAAGTAATTTCGCGCAATCTGAAAGGTCCCGCCTTGCGTGCATTCCCCAATAGAGAGAAGAGTATTCCAGAAAGGGCATTCCCCGGCCATCAGGAGAGGGACTGGTCGAAAGAGCCTTGACTTGCTGGGAATTTAGATAACTTAAGCAGGTTTCCGCTATTGCCGAGTGAGCTCCACTAAAACGATCAGGTTGAGTCCGGAGGTACTCTTGAAGGGTAAAGTGGATTAACCGGACCGTCAAACTCCCCTTGTCAAGGGCAACTAGTCCTTGACAGCAGGCTAGAACTGTCCCTATTGAAGGAACATTGTCGGTATTGAGATCCGGCGAGCCTATATCGACTGCTAGAGCGTGACACAGCTCATTAGCCTTCAAGGGCCGTTTCGAGTGAGAGATCCACATCAAAGCTGCCATACCAAGCCTCGCTTTTTCCCTACCCTGTCCCTTTATCCGGCCGAGTGTTGCACCATAAGCATCCCCTAACTGCAAGACATTGGTTATCCCACGGAGCTTTTGTCGCCTACGATGGATTATAGTTTCTTGTAAGATTGCATCCATATTTAACGAGACTAGAAGGAATCTAAATATCTGTTAGTGGATACCCTGAGGCAGTTTCCTTAGTGTTGTTTCTACGTACATTTCAGAAACATCTTCTGGGATTTTCTTCAGGATGTCGACCTCCAGGATACTATCCATCGCATCCGGGGTTGTGTCCTCGGCCAACTTGGCATGAAGATATGTAATAATATCATTTTTCTGGGGACTTATGGATATGCTTGCTATTCTCCCCGAAAGAGGCCTTCCGATCTCAGGAAGAATGTGCGGCCTCTCAGTCATGAATACTCGAGTACCTGGAGACTTTTGAAGGATTTGATTCAACGAATCAAGATGCTTCATTCGGTGCCCTGCAATACATTCATCTAGAGCGTCGATGCATATGAATGTGGGCTTTATGGAAGAGGTAGTGTGCAGCATCTTCAAAATGTCGGAGGACGTGGCGCCCGCCCACCAATTACATTTCTTTGGCCTTGATATGCTCGGGATATCTCCTCCGGGATCTTCTCCTGCCCGCAAATCAACTGCTTCAGAAGGGAGCCTAGCATGTTCGCGGGGGACTGCTCGTTTTGGGCAGCGAAGTCATAGTAAAAACACGCAACGGTTGCGTTCCGTCCCCCAGATTGATCGCCCAAGTTGTCTATCACCAAGGAGCTAACATCGACGCTTGTCAGCAATTGCCCTTTTTCTACTTCTTGAGGTTCGTCTTCGTTACATAATATAAGTTTTGCCAACCCCTGGATCTCCATAGCAAAACAAGACTGCGCTATTGGATTCACCTTTCCCACTGGCGCCCCAGCTTCTAAACTCCTCCGTTTGTAAAAACCATTCCCCCACGTTTTCGACTCGGCGACCTTGAATGGCCTGATGGTGGATCTTGGGATCTAGGGGTGATAGCCATGCTAGGATATTAGGTCGGTCATCAGCAACAGTAAAAGTAATATTAGTCTGGTTGAAAGAGCCAATATTATTACTGAATGATTGAGACATATTCGATTTTTTGCTGCTTAAGATAGTGTAGATGATGGAGTCAGCCGTGTAAGGAATTCCTGAGGGCTGAAGAAAAGCAGGGTCTTTTTTCCGCGGAGCCTCTTGAATGTTTCAAGGCCATCCGACTAATCTTTCCACGTATGTGCAAAAATTACCCTACTTGTGCCTTCGATATCGGTAGCAAGAAATGCCACACATATTTAAGCGGTATCCTGCAGCACAGCCTAAATCCTGCACTATGGTGAATGAAAACTTTTAACACCTGTTGTGGAACCGGGCACCCTGGTGTCACACAGCAGGCTCAAGCTTTATCAATCAATCAATCCCAAAACACCCATGGAGTAGGCACACCGCAAGAAGGGGACTCCAGGGGATCAATGCTGAGGAGGGCGAGAGAAGCCACTTGGTAGTAGGGTACCAGCCAAGGAGTGGATTGTACCTGTAACAGAACAACTGGATGAGACTGGGAGGAGGAGGGTGGCCAAAGCCAAAGGGGAGGATGGTCCAGGGGTACACCAAATCAAGACATGCAAGACAGACGGAACGAAACAAGATTACAGTTTTCGACAATGCAGACTGTACCAAACAGAGTTATCTGGAGAAATTGCAATACCTGGGAAAAGAGCTAACAGCGCCATTACTTCACCGATAACCAGAACCTGCAGAAGGCCAAGACGAGAAAGGGGTTGTGAACCGTGTACAAGCCCTAAGAGAAGGCAGCGAAGGGAAAGCGGGGAAGGAGAGAGAAGTAACTGTGAACCCTCTAGACAAAGACTGCCCGAGAGCAATGCCATCAGAAGGTGAACAAAGAGCAGAGGGGGGTTATAGTATCACTTTCTTTGGCAACAAGACCATCATAGGAGGGGAGAGGGAAGAGGGTGGTTGACGATAATTCTCATGGTGTTGAGATTTCAATCACCAGAGGTATAGAGGAGATGGTTAGTGACTAACGACCAACCAGTTTTTTTTATTTATTTTTTTGGTTTTAATAAATTTAATTCGTTTGCTAAGTCAGAACTAACTAGGTACAAAAGCTAACAAGAACGTTAGGCATGAAAGCTAAAAGCCTCCAACTACAGTCCATCCCACACGCCCAATGCTAATACCCTCTGACCTTGCGTGACAACATGACTACTTTGTGTAGAGGTAGAAATCAAAGTCCAGCACTATAGGTAGAAACTACAAAGGAAACAACAGGCCAGAAAATCTCAAATCAAAAAACCTCTACAGATGTGCAGCCGAAAGAAAACAAAACCCCAAAACAACAGTGAGAAACCTATAACTGAACAGGAAAAATATCAAGCCTATCTAGAAAGGAAGAAACCATATACTAAACTAGTAGACAACCCACCCTTAGCCTACTATGGTTTCCATTCAGCTGAGGCTAGGGAGATTACTGGGAGCCAGCAGGACAAGCCATAGAATCCAAGGACAAACAAGGGATAGATAATATTCGGGCCATATAGACTGGTAGCCGAGACAAAGTCTCAACTCCAGCGGGAGATCTGTAATCCAAGCAAGTACAGTGGAACTGTGTGGTGGAAGACGAGGAGCTGAGGGCACACCGGAAATCGAGACCTGGAGGAGTGCATGCTCTCAGTGGCTGAGACGGTAGGTATGAACCCCATTACAAGCAGTCAGTTTCACTGTGAGACGCACAGCCATGTCACATCCCAAGGCTGGCCGATCAGAAGGGATAAGAACCAAGAGGGGGGCATGAGGCTTGAGACACATGAGAAGGGAACCCCATGGGAGGAGTACTGAGGGAGGCCAGAGGAGCCATCTAGTAGTAGGATACCCGCCAAGGAGTGGATTGTAGCTGTAACAGAACCACTGGATGAGACTGAAAAGAGGAGGGTGGTCTAGGCCAAAGAGGAGGAGGGCGGTGGGGTAGACCCAATCAAGAAGTGCGAGACCTACCGACCGAAGTGAGATTACAGTTTTCGACGATGCCGACCATACTAATCAGAGTTCCCAGAAGATAGTGCAATACCAGGGAGCAGAGCCACTGGGGCAACTACGTCACTAATAGCCCAAAACTGCAGAACGCAATTAATGAGAAAGGGGTTGCTTACTATGTGCAAACGCTAAATGAGAGTAGGGAAGTGAAAGTGAGTAAAAAGAGAGGAGCGACTATGAACCTACTAGACAAAGACCACCTGAGAGCAATACCATCTGGAGAGGAACAGATGGGAGAGGAGAGTTGTAACGTCACCCTCCTAGACAACTAAGCTATCAGAAGCAGGAAGAGGGAAAATGGTGGTTGATGATAATTCTCATGGTGTTGAGATTTCAATTGTCGAAGGTGTAGAGGAGATGGTTCGTGACTAACTACCTGCCAGTGGTTTTTTTTTCCCTCAACTTGCGTTTGTTTATGTCTACAGTAGGTACAAATCAGAAATGCAGTGTAAGCTATGGCCAAGAAAAACCTCTGCGATCCAACCCAGTGCCAGCGGAAAAAGCCATCTGGTGTGGGCCCAGCTGCACGATCCCGCAGACAAGAAGAAAAAACAAAGCCAGCTAAATGAAGTGCATCAGCAAAAATAAATCTTAGCGCTCCCTGTTCGTCTGGCATACCTAGCGCACATAACATCAATTGCAAATCAGAACATAAATACTACTGCTCCCTAACTCAGGGCACACCTGGCGCAACACTTAATCTTCCAGAATCCACCTGGCGCAACACTTAATCCTCCTGAACACACCTGGCACAACACTTAATCTTCCGGCAGGCACCTGGCGCAACACTAGATCTTTAAGAGCTAGAGTCAAGGGTACCCCCTTTACCCCCTCCTGACGTAGGTCACAACACTGGCACAGTATAAAAAGTCTCTTTTAGTAGTCTTCTATGATATTTCTAATTCTACTAGTCTAGCTAATTGATTTAAATATAGGTGTCATCTTTCTATGACTTAGGCTCTCACGGGCTCAAGCACTTCTGAGTGCCTGATTGGATCAGAAACATCATGAATATTCAGCGCCTAGGGATAGACCTTATACCGGCGCGTAGCTGGCGTTGAGCCCAACAATCTCCAGAAAAGAGAATTGAAATCCGTCCTGCGGTTGTAGAGTAATCTGCCATTGAGTAAAGTTCCCCCAGCTTGAGTACCGAACACCCCCTCCACAGAGGACAGCAATTTCATGAGTTTTGATGCAACAGAGAGGTACCTTATACCTGCGTGTAGCTGGCGTTTGGCCCAACAGGCTCTAGCAAATAGAATCAAAATCCATCCTGCGGTTGTGGAGTAATCAGCCTTCGAAAATCTGAAATCGCCAGCCCTGTAACTTCATGAATAATTGTCAGGTAGAGATGAATCCTATATGAGTGTGTAGCTGGCGTCGAGCCCAGCATGATGCAGGAGTCAGATTCAGGATAGGAATTATGGTTGAGGAGAAGTCTTCTGTGAAGGCCAAGAGGGAGCAGGTGTGAGGAGAGCAAAGTGTGAAGTTATATCGCGTCGCGTCTCCGTCTAAGTGCTGAGAAACCACAATAAAGTATAGACTGTCATAGATATCACTCACTTTCAGACTGGAGTGAGCTGGCATTTGCGCTCTCAGAAATATCAAGTTCTGAAAATAGAACTAGAGAGTATATTTAGTAGTGCATAATTAAAATTAAGAGTTGAGTAACAGCAATCTCACCTAGTGTCCACACTAACCCAATTATTATTGCCCAGGATACCCCCTTTCCAGATATGAGAGATGGGAGCAAAGCGATTGGCTACACTGGATATTGAGTGAGAGAGTAGTAAATCAGGAGATGCGATAGTGTTGTAGGCAGTGTCCGGAAGCACAGGAAGTAAGATTGTGTAGCTACCAGCGTTCAGAGGTAGGTGAGGATGGCAACCATGTCCCCTGACGCACCTGACGCAAGCGAGTATGGCATCTGTTCTCAGGACGCAGCCGAGTATGGCACCTCAGCTCCATGCGCATCTAGTGTCAAGGGTGGAAATTTACCGTACCTTGTATCCCAATGCAATAGCGACGCATCTGAATCACGGTAATCCTTTGCTGATGTGGACGACGAAGTAAATCCCTCAACCCCCACAAGCAGGAACCAACAGGAAACCCGCTTGTACTAACTACCTGCCAGTTTTTTTTTCTTTTTGTTTTTAAAATCAAGAATATTTGTTTTACACTACGAGGTACAAAAACTACATGCATCGTCAGATATGGCAGAAAAAGAACCTCAACATTCCAACCCGGCACCAGTAGAAAAAACCATTATCCCAAGACCCTCTGGTGTGGGCCCAACTGCACGATCCTGCAGAGAAGAAGAAAAAACAAAGCCGGCTAACCAAAGTGGATGACAAAGCAAATCCCTCAACTACCACGAGCAAGAACCCACAGGAAAACCACTCACCATAAACTCCTGCCTCTTAAATATAAATAAAATGTACCTAAGTATAACAACAAAGGAATAAACAGTCCAACCCACACAAACGGCAGGAAGTACAAACAAGTATTGTCCCATGAGAAAGAAAACCCAAACGCAACATAGAATAGAAAACTAAACTAACAATTACGAAAGGGGGCTCAGGCTGGTCGTCACCCTGTAAAAGAAAACAAGGAGCAATCATATCAGAAAAGAAACTGGAGGCAATTAAAATAGCCCAAGGCATTAGGGTAAACCAAGGAGGTAGTGCAATACCATGATGTGCCGTAACCGAGGAGCGGCTGTGGGTAGCCGCGAGGGGCAAGTGGAGCCACCAGGCCGTGAGGGTGCCAGCCACTGGTAGAGTGAGTAACAGGAACCGACCATGTAAGCGGAGGGTGCCGGTGGGATGTGGATGTGGCTGTAAGCGAGCCGCGGGACGAGACGATAGGATAAGGAGTGGGGGTAGAGGGCAAACCAACTTGCTAGAAATAACCCAGAAACGGGCCATGCCCGAATGTTTTCCTACCGAGAAACCAAGGCGAGTACCGGGAAGTTACTGACTGAAGCTTTCCCTAGTGTGGAACAAGCTATCAGATCAAGGAAGTACTTCCACCAAGATCTGGACACCCTAATACCGACCGTAAATGTAGAAAGAAGTAAAGCCAACAGGTGGCGATCGCTAAGCGAGGCTCACGAAAGCGCAGCGAGGAGAGGGGGTAAGAAGAACCTTCAGGCAACCACTAGGACAACGCTTTCTCAAGGTGATGCCATAGTAGGAGAAGAAGAAGGGAGTGTCGTCACCCTTCAAGGCAACAAGACCATCAAAAAAGATGAGAGGGGGGAGGATAGAGTTGACTATAATATCTGATAATGTTAAGATTTCAATCGCCGGAGGTGTAGAGGAGATCATTCGTGACTCACGACCTGCCAGATTTCTTCTTTTTTTTTTTTTTTTTTTTTTTTTTTTTTTTTATCTTTTATTTTGTATTAGACTTACAGTACAAGACTAGCTACGGGACGAAAAGAGTATGCAGCTCCAGCTATGACCCCAAATACCCGGTGTATCCAACATCAGTCCATCCTGATCCTCCTTCTGCTAAAATCCCTCTGACCCTGCCCAACTGGAGGGGAAACCCGCATACAAGTCCGGTACTATGGGTAGAAAACTACAGAAGAATATCTCAGGCCTGAGCTCCGACAAAACCTCCACAGACAAGCAGAAAATGAGAAACCAAATGATAGTGAGACCCCAAACAAGAAACCCGAAAGCATACTACTGTGCTCCCCAACATACCCCATCAGCTTTCCCCAGGAAGGGGCCATGCGCGACCTCAAAGCCGTAACATGTACAGAACGGAAACGGCAGGCCATAGACAGACCGTGAAGAGAACGACGCAATCGAAGAAACCCAGGGCGGTGTGGTGTAAGAGAAGTCAAACTAACCCTCCGGAACACAACCAAGATGAAGATAGCAATAAGGTTCCAGCCAGAAGAGGAGAGGCCGACCGCATGAGAGAGGGCCGACAGATGAAGGGGGGGCTCTAACCGAGCCATGAGACGAACGACCGAAGAGACAGGGGAAGCGGAGGGGTAGACCCAATCAAGAAGTGCGAGACCAACCGACCGAAACAAGATCACAGTTTTTCGACGATGCCCACTGTACCAAACTGAGTTCCCAGGAGAGAGTACAATACCATAGAGCAGAGCCACCGGGGCCACTACTTCACCGATAGCCCTAACCTACGAAAGGACATTGACGAGAACGGGGCTGCTGACCGTATGCAAGCGCTCAGCAAGGGCAGCGAAGCGAAAGCGGGGAAGGGGAGAGAGAGTGACCGTGAACCCCCTAGACAAAGACTGCTCGAGAGCAATGCCATCGAGAGGGGAACAGAGGGGAGAGGGGAGATGTAGCGTCACACTCCTAGGCAGCAAGGCTATCATAAGAGGGGAGAGGGAGGTGGATGGAGTCGACGATGATTTCTCATGGTGTTGAGATTTCAATCGCCAGAGGTGTAGAGGAGATCGTTTGTGACTCACTACCTGCTAGTTTTTTTTTTTTTTTGTTTTTTATATCAACTTGCATTTGTTTTACAACTACCAGGTACAAAACAGGCGTGCATCATCAGATATGGCTAAGAAAAAACCCCAATCCAACCTGGCGACAGTGGAAAAAGCCATCATCCCAAGACCCTCTGGTATGGGCCCAACCGCACAATCTCGCAGACATGAGAAAAAACAACATCGGCTGGCTGAAGCGGACGACAAAGTAAATCCCCGAAACCCTACAAGCAGGAAACAACAGGAAAACCACTTGCCATAAACTCCTACCTCCTGACAATAAGAACACTGCCTAAGCAGCAAAACAAAGATCGAAAGGCCTAACCAATACAAGGGAAAGGAAAGACAAACAAGGGGAACCCATGCGAAGAAAACCCAACCAAAACATAGAGTAAGCACTACACTAACGATCTCAGAAGGAGGCCGGCTATCACCCTATTTGAACCTGGGAGCAATCATAACAGGAAAGAAACCGGAAAGCAATTACATTGTACCAAGGCTTTAAAGTCGTTCAAGGAGGCGGTGCAATACCATGAAGAGTCATAACCGAGAAATGCGACCACAGGCAGCCGCGGGAGGCGAGTGGAGCCACCAGGCAGAGAGGATGCCAGCCGAAGGAATGATCCACGCCGACCGTGCAACTGGTGGCGAAGGACAAACGAGGGGGTGGCTGTAACCGAGCCGCGGGACGAAACGATGGGGCGAGAAGAGGGGGTGGAAGGCAAACAACTTGCTAGAAACAAGCGACAAACAGGCCATGCTCGAGAGATTTCGGACCGGGAAGACGACAGCGAGTGCCAAGAAGTTAGTGACCGAAGTTTTCCCCAGCGAGGGACAAGCCATAGAACCAGGGGCATACTTTCACCAAGGTCCGGACACCGTAACGCCAACCATAAATGTAGAAAGAAGTAAAGCCGACTGGGGCGACCGCTAAGCGAGGCTTGCGACCGTGAGACGAGGGAGTGACTGAGAAGAGCCTTCAAGCAACTCTTAGGACAACGCTTTCTCAAGGCGAGGCCATAATGAGAGAAGAAGAAGGGAGTGTTGTCACCCCATAGACAACTAGGCCATCAGGGGGGGGAGAGGGAGGAGGATGGACTTGACGATGATTTCTCATGGTGTTGAGATTTCAATCGCCGGAGGTGGATAGGAGATCGTTCGTGGACTCACTACCTGCTAGTTTTTCTTTTTTTTTTTTTTTTTTTATTTTTTTTATATCATATATTCGTTGTTTTAAGGTACAAGAAATAGCGTGCATCATCAGATATGGCCAAAACAAAACCCACAAACACACTACAAAACAAATCAAAGCAAAAAACCAAAAGCAAAACTATTCCTCCAGTTGCGACGAAGCCAGACGCAATCGATAAAACTAACAAATTCAAAGTAGAAATACCAAAATCAAATCCTAGCAAACAAGAAAAACATAAAGTATTCAAACAACCCGTTGAAAAAACTTTAAAAACTAAGGACAAATCGGGGCTTTGCATATCATCAGAGCCCTGACGCGCGTATCTGTGATGCCTTCAAGGAGATTACCGGACGGGAGGAAATTCGGACGTGGACCCCTGTTTGGGGGTGCCGGAGGGGTGACTGAGGGGACCACTGGTGGGGGTGGGATGTGGTACGGAGGCATGTCGGGGGGAAAGCCCATTGCAGTGGAGAGGACGTAGCAGGACAAGCCTTTTAGTAAAAAAGCGGAGTCCCAGAGAGGGGACGAGGAACTCAGCGACAGATCCCTTGGGAGGAAAAGGGAGCGTGCTTCCGATCTTGAAGGGCAGGTAAGGACGGCATGGTGGAAATCTTCTGTTCCCGCGCCGCAGTGGGGGCAGAGTGTAGGGTCATCTTGGTTGTACCAGGAAGGATGACCAGCGAGGTAGCTCTTTCTGGCTCTCATCTGGTGGATCCTTCCCGCAACAAAACGGGGGAGGCCTTGGAAGGGGTGGGGCGAGAGTGAAGCGGGAAACTTGTAGTAGGGGGGGGGGAGAAGTCTATCTTCCAGCAGGAAAGCAGGTTCTGCCGGAGGAGGAGTTTGAGGCGCTTGTTGGCCTTAGACATGAGTAAGGGGTCGAGGAGCGAGTTAGGGTGTTCCATGAGGTCTGTCTTGATCAGCGGAAAGAAAGCGGGGCGGTTGAGGGTTGAGTAGGCATCGTGCACAATTGATTCGAGGGGCAGGTGCCTTCTGTACCGTGACGGGGGGGTGGCCCAGTTTAGGGGGAGGTAGTTAGGTTGCAGCTTGGTGGCGTATTGCCTTGCCGAAGAGGGGGACCTCCAGTCATCTACACCAGGGAAAGAGGGGTGCAGTCTGGCAGTCGCCGGATTTGCAGAGGGGGGGAGGCATGAGACCCGGAGGCCGGCCAGTCGACGGTGGTGGGCCGCCAGGAGGGAGATT
>QOVD01001298.1:0-22007 GCA_003521225.1 Tuber microsphaerosporum | reverse complement strand
CCATCGAGTTGGACGGCCAACTCTTCCTCCCCAAGTCCTGCATCAGGTGGCTCAGCTACTAGTTTTCGGTATCCCTCAAAGACACCACCCCTCACTTTTCCAGAACAATGGCCCTCCCTCAAGCTGCTTTTGCCTCGGTCAGATGTCTCTCCTCCCATTGGGTGGGTCTGTCTCCTCACCTGACCCACCGCCTTGCGGTCTCCTTGTTTCTCCCCATACTTCTTTATGGGGCTGATCTCTTCTCCCTTCCAAAACCATGACATTCAGAATGGATTCCTTCTGGCACCAGGTGCAACGTTGGGTCACCAACTGCTTTCGATCCACCCCAACAACTATCCTTGCTGCTGAGAGCTGCCTCCCCCCCATTGCTGTTCTTAGCTCCCACCGTCGCAGGTTGGCGGCACTAAGGCTCGTGTGTTCGTCTCCCCTGATCAACCCCCGTGCTTCTTGGCTCTGCCGTTCCTTCCCCTCCTTACTCAAGGCTAGTGCTCCCGACTCTCATAGGTCTCTATGCACCAATCTTCAGCCAAGCTACATGCCCCTGAATTGGCGCTCCCCTCCACCCTCTCCTCCGGTTAGGAGGCATCTTCCCATTGATCCCCTGGCACATCTCTCCCTACCTCTTCTGAGTCAGTTGTCCTTCACTCCTATTGCTGCTCCCCACCTTCTTCCTCCAAGTATCCCGCTCCCCAGCCATGTCGCCATGAGGGCCGCTTATAAGGCCCTTAAGGGCAGGGCTAAGGCACAACTCCTCTCCGACTGGGCCGCACGTGCCTCCCCACCTAGCTACTACTCCTTTCCCCTTTGCCTTTCCCCTCACCCGTTTATGGGATTGGTGAAGTTTATCGTCAGACGCATCCACCAGATGAGGGCTCAGAAGAGCTACCTAGCTGCCCACCCCCGCTGGTTTGAACGTGGAAGACTCCCTGACTGCCTCAAATACAGCAATGGTCCTGAAACCTTCAGCCATGCGATCCAGTTCTGCTCTTCCGCACGCAGCTCCAGAGCTCGCCTCCTCCGGGGCGTCTCTTGAGTCGATGCAGACTCCTCCTTCTGGTCCAACAGAGACGCACTCCTTTCACTCTCTGTATTCATTAAGGACGCTCAGATAAACTTTCCTCCGGATATGGTTTCCTACCCCCCCTCCCCGGCCTCCCCGATGGTCCTCCCGTCTTCTCCCGCCCCTGACCTTGTTGTTGTTCCTCTGTAGTGGTCTTCTCCTGTTCGTTTCATTTGACGATTGTTTTGTTGAATATTTATTTTTCCTGGGCACGCAGATATTCCTGTTGAGGTTTACTTTCTTTACTTTTATAAGCTGTCTTAAGTGTAGGGTCGGGTATCTGACTCGGTGCGCGGAGATTTTGGTGATAGGTTTTCCTTTGTTACATGCGTTTCGGATTAAGGTTTTGTTTACCCCATAGCTAGCGCTGCATGCGAGTTCTTGTACCTAACAATGAATACATGATATAAAAAAGAAAAAAGAAAAACCATCTAGTAGTTAGTTCCTCACGCAACCATCGAAGTACTTTCTTATACTATCAATTCAAGTTATCTTTACACATCACGATTCCCGGCGAATAAGAGAAGTGTATATTAGTACGTTCTCAACTACACGATAGGAGCAAGAGTGTTTGGCTATCAGAAGTAGTTCACGCAAACGAGGAAGTGTTACCTGCTGCAAGTATCGCCCGCAGGGGAGGATCATTACAAGTGGTCTGCCCTAATAGGTAAGATTTTCACAATAGTCACAAAAGATACCTTATGACTTATCTCTCAAGTAAGTACTAGAAGGAACATCAGCAAAAACAATTCCATCTCATGTATTACATACTTACCTCTCTGTACCATCTAGTAAGACCAGCTTCCCCTATTCCTCCTATCACTCCCCTATTCATATCATGTTCTAAAAGCCCAAGAAGCCTTCGGAACGCCAGATACATCCCTTCAACACCATTTATATATAGCTTTTGTTCGTGGCCACCGCACTTCCACTCGTGAAGGGATATCACTTACATAACCCTTGTGTTGATTGGCATTTTCTTCTAGGCTATTTTGGTCATCGTACGTCGCTTCTCTACCTGTGTACATCTAGAAAGGACCCAACCTGGCTTCGTACCATATTAGACACTGGGCCCTTTCTCATCCTGTAAATTTATCCGTTATGGAATCCGTCCCCCTGGGGACGTTCTTCAGATCATATCATTAATTCTCTACCCCACACCGGTCCCACATGCCTTTCCTGTTTCCATTGTATGTATGCCAAATCTGTTTCATTTCGCTAAAGCTCACACACTTTATACTCTCTCTCATCTTTCTCAAGACCTCATCATTCACTTAAAACCTCTAGTATTACCCCTATTTGAGGCCTCAGATAGTTTACTATGTGTATCTTGAGGTATCTCCTGGAAACTACTCCGCTTCGCCTTTGCACTAAACTTTGTTTCATTTTTACAGGAATTTACTGCCTCTTTCTACTGTACCGGTTTCAATATATTCTATTAAATGTTTCTAAATTGATCCTACTATTTACATATCAGCTGTTGTTAGCTCTCCCAGCAATCTGAGGTGCCTAATGCAGCATGCTCATAATCTGTTTGATACCAACAACAATCTAAGTTGCTCTCTTTGTCTTGTTCTCCGTCCACAAAGTAATGGGTACAAGACCTGTAAGGTGTCTGATATTCCCCGAATTCTCAACAAAGTGTCTGTCTACTAATACGAGTCTTTCTATTATACTATTTTTAGGTCTTGAACATTCATTATGGATACCAAGCGAGCCAGATAAAAGCCTTTTAATGCCCCATAAATCCTTCTATTACCTGAATCAACCCATACACAATTATTCCTACTCTTCCATGTTGACCTCCAAAGCTGGATTCCTGTAAATCGAAGAAAGTGCCAAGTAACCTCTGGCCTGTCCGGAACCCTTTCTACATAGACACATAAAAGTCAATATATATCAAATGCAAATTTTAAGTTGTTAATTGAATCTATATCAAACTGTTGATTCAGGGATGATTTCCATTGATAGTACTTGAGTAAAAGGTCCTGAAAATTTCCCAAACTCTGATCGCACTGTGAAATGGTTTTGACAGTTGGGGAAAAACTCATTGGTTGTTTAGTGACAAATCCAACCTGTCGTTTGTGCTCTTAGTTGTGTAATTCGTCCTGAATGATACCCACTTGGTCCACTTCGATATTTATTTTAAGATTTTTAAAGCTGTCAAGTCTAGCATATAATTATAGTATTTGATAGTTCACATTGTTTTTATTTGACCGTTGATAGTCCTCCTTGCTCATTGTTTTGTGACTTGATTCTCCCAACTTGGTAGAATTCATTTGAATATTCCTAAAACACCATACATCGTGCTCATAGTGACTTAACATCTTTATCTTAACAGAGTTACGGTCTACATTCTCATCATACATATCAGCCACAATTTCTTCTGAATCGCTACGTTATTCATCCACGAGACAACATCATTTGGCTGCAGTAGTACCCAAAAGGTGGTGATGATTAGCTACTTCGCTATTGTAGTCCTGAATGCTTGCAGTGACATTTCTCACTTCCCTAGTAGTGGTCTTTTTTTTTGGGTACTCTTTAAAAATAGCGTTACGATCATGAAAGCTTTTAGGTACTCTTTCAGGTATTGAAATGTCTCATTAGTATGGCTTATATATTGTGACATTAAATTAAAGTCAACAATCGATCGAATACAGGTCAGAGCTGTGATTAATTTGTGATATTTTCCGGCAATTGGACAATCTAGAGAAGCTGCAAAACATGGTAGTATCACGTTAACCACATTTCTGATCTCTTTTCTAATCTACCTAGAGATCCGACAGTGATTCTTGTTTGGAGAGGAATAGCCAGTATCAACAGCTACACTCTTCCTGATTGCACCCAATGCTGCTAGCCTTTGTAGATCTTTAGAAATCCGATTAGCCATTTCATAAGCTGTGTGTTGATTATTCCCAGGTAGGGCACATGGAGAATGCCTAGTTTTGGCAGGTTGAATTGCTGAACATTCAGAACTCCCCAAAAGATGATTGGAAGTAATTTAAAACCCCAATGCATGAGTTCTTGCTTAAAGTGCTGATTATAATTACAGTATTTGTTGAAAGGGATATTTGTATCTTCTATAATCTCGTTTGGCATGAAAACGTCACAACTAGGTTCCTGACTGTTATGGTCAAATCTCACAGAAAGGGCACTGAATTTGGGGAATACCGTACCTTTTGAGATTTTCCAAGCGATCCACAATCTAACTGAAAAAACATAAGGTAGATAATCGAACATTTCCATCAGCATATTCAATCTCAATTACAGAGTAGCCCAGCACAACCATTGGCGCAGGGATGGCTTCCCTTAAATCGCAAAGAATCTCCTTGTTAACCTTCCTTAATCAGCAAAAATAATACATAGTACCGGGAGCGCCCAGTGCGTCTGGCGCACCAAGCACACATAACGTCAATCACGAATCAGAACGCAAATACTACTGCCCCCTAACTCAGGGCGCACCTGGTGGAACACATAATCTTCCAGAACGTACCAGGCACAACACTTAATCCTCCTGAACACACCTGGCTCAGCACTTAATCTTCCTAAACGCACCTGATGCAACACTTAATCTTCCTGAATGCACCTGGCGCAACACAACATCTTCAGGAGATAGAGTTAAGGGTACCCCGTTTAACCACTCCTAACCTAGGTCACAATACCAGCCCAGTATAAAAAGTCTCTTTTAGTAGTCTTCTATAATATTTCTAATTCTACTAGTCTAGCTTAGTGATCTAAATACTGGTGTCATCTCGCGATGGCTCAGGCTCTCCCGGGCTCAGGCTCTCCAGGGCTCAAGCACTTCAAGGTGCCTGGTCTGATCAGGAACATGATGAATATTAACCGTGTAGGGATAAGCCTTATACCATCGTGTAGCTGGCATTGAGCCCAACAATCTCCAGAATACAGAATTGAAATCCGTCCTGTGGTTATGGAGTAATCTGCCAGCGAGAAATATTCCGCCAGCTTAGTACTTGCACAGAGGGCAGCGATTTCATGGGTTTTGATGTCACAGGGACGTATCTTATACCGGCGGGTAGCTGGCGTTGAGCCCAACAATCTCCAGCAAACAGAATCAAAATCCATTCACTGGTGGTGGAGTAATCTGCCATCGAGTAAAATTCCGCCAGCTTGAGTGCCTAACATCCCCACGACTGAAGACAGTGATTTCCTGAGTTTTGATGCGACAAGGACGTACCTTATACCGGCGTGTAGCTGGCGGCGAGCCCAACAACCTCCATGAAACAGAATCACGATCCGACCAGTGGTTGTAGAGTAATCAGCCTTCAAAATGTGCAATCGCCAGCCCTGTAACTCTATCAATAATAGTCAGGTCAGGATGAATCCTATATCAGGGTGTAGCTGGCGTCGAGCCCAGCATGATCCAGGTGTCAGATCTTGTATCTGTTCTGTTGTTGTGGAGGAGTCTTCTGGGTAGGCCGGAGGCAGTCTTTTTTGGAGGAACTGAACTGGGAATGTTGTGATAGGAGTAAAGTGTGGAGTCGCGTCGCGTCAGAGTCTAAGGCACCGTGAAACCAACACACACCACAAAATGTTCTAACTATCACTCGCTTTCAGACTGTAGTGAGCTAGCATTTACACTCTCTGAAAGCTCAAGTTCTGAAAATAGACCACTGAGTCTGTCATGTTGTCAGCGCGAAATTAAAATGAAGAGTACAATGGCTTTCTCACCTAGCACCCACACTAATCCAATCACTATTGCCCAGGCTACCCCCTTTCCCGTATGAGAGATGGCAGCAAAGCAATAGAGTACTCTGGAGATTGTGTAAGTGAGTCGCAAATCAGGAGGTGCGATGATGTTGTTGGCAGTGTCCGGAGGCTCAGGGGGTGAAGTTGTATAGCTACTAGGGTACAGAGGTAAGTGAGGATGGCAACTGCGTCTCCTGAGACACTGGGCGCAACCGAGTATGGCATTGTACCTCAGTGTGCACCTAAGGTCAAAAGCACAAACTTACCATACCTTGTATCCCGACACAAGAGTCGCACATCTGACGGACGGTAATTTTTTACTAATGTTTACCGTGCAATACTCACTGCTATGCCGAGCCTCTTCAAGGGGATGGGCAAAAGCACCAAATGGAGAGTTGAATGTTTTGAGGCCTTATTCTGTGTTTTTAATATAATGTTCCCAATTTAGATATAGATTGGCCAGGCTTTCTTATCTCCTGAAAAATTGGACTGAGAAGTGATATGTGAGGCACATATGATTGGTATTGGCTGTTAACAAAAATATTCGTACACCTACCATCGGTGGCAATGCAACCCTCCTCATCATCCCTCCACTGAACACCACATCAAGAAATCTCTCAATATCAACCAAACCACTACCAATTATCCTAATTCTTTTGTTTTAAGAAACCATGTCTATTCTTTGCAGTCATGCCAAAAAGCCTATTCCCTTCAAGCATGACTCTGAGTTTACCAGGAGGAAAATTCTTGCATTATACATGCCTCAAATTATCTATCACCAAATTTCTCACTATGTTGACATCCCCCTCAATACTGTTAAAGACACTATCTTAAGAGGAGATTAAGAGAGCGAGGAGAAAAAGGGTAGAGGACAATATCCTCAAACTACTAAGTGGCAGGATAAATCTATCGTGGAGGAAGCTCTCAGCAAGCCCAATACTAGCTATTCTGACATTACCAACCAAGTTGCTCCCAATGTTTCTGCTATGAGAATAAAGAGAAGACTTGCAAAAAATAATCTAAAACTGTGGTTGGTACAAGAAAGGGCTCATTTGGATAAGGATATAGCCCTAGAGAGATTAGAATGGGCATTAGCTCATGGGTATTGGACAAGAGAAATGTGAAGAAGGAAAGGAATGTGGCGAGATAGGAAGCTGTGAAGAGGGGAGGAGAAAAGAGGAAAAAATGTGTATTTAGATACCCAAATGAGAAGTGGAATAGGGATTGTATTGAACTAGCTGCTAGGAGAGGAGAGAGAGGGATTAGCCAGATGATGACTGGTTTATTGTATGGTCAAACACATGGTCCCTTTTTGCATATTTTTCTTGATCCTAATTCTGCTAAGGGTAGAGTTACTGGAAAGTCAATAATTGATGTCTATGATCATTATAACTTTCTAGAAATATAGGAGAATATCAGAGAAAAAGATAGAGATGAAAAGGTATTTTTTATCATGGATGATGCTAAGACTTACTTGCCCTTTAGG
This sequence comes from Tuber microsphaerosporum, assembly GCA_003521225.1. Taxonomy (NCBI): domain Eukaryota; kingdom Fungi; phylum Ascomycota; class Pezizomycetes; order Pezizales; family Tuberaceae; genus Tuber; species Tuber microsphaerosporum. Next base: position 14,751 of record QOVD01001298.1, on the reverse strand, counting down.
AGATTACTCTTGTAGAAATTCCTGACTATTCACCAAATCTCAATCTTTTTGAAAATATTTGGTCTCTGGTGAAAGATAAGCTTTACAACAACTATCCTCGGCTCCATTATATGAAGGGTCCTGTTGATGAGGTCAAAAAGGCAATTGAAAAAGCTATCACTAATTGTTGGAAACTTCTTGACCCAGAGGTTTTTGATACTTTGACAGGATCAATGGTGGATAGGGTGGAAGCAATTATTAAGGCTGATGGATGGTATACCAAATATTAATTTCCTACTATGTATTTAGATTTTTTAAATTGTTTTTTGATTTTCATGATGGTGGGATTAATGGGGTAGTGGGGTGGCCATCACCAAGTTTTTCCGTCTGTTGATAGTTATTTTTGTTAACACACAATACTAGCGTTGCTCTATCAGGCAATTGACCCTTTCCTGGGTGTCGATTTTGTGTCCTAATATATAGTATGGAAGTGGTGTGTTATGTCAAATTTGTACATATATATGCTTTCCACCACCAATCAGCTATGAGCCTCTCCGAATATGCTCACAGAGGTGGCTTTTCACTATTCCATTCCGCTCTCACAGTGACGTAAACCATACCCTGAGCAAAAGATTTTTGACCAGGTCAATATTTAGCACAATCAATATGATTGCAGAAAAAGAATTTCTTTTTAAAAAGGGGTTTGTCTGATACTTCTCCGGCTGGTACTTCTCCGGCTGAAAGTTCCTAAATTCAGTTACAATCGAAGATTGTTGGACTACATTAACTTAGAGCTTTGCTAAACGATACTAATCTCTCTTTCCAACTCTTCCTCCTCATACCTGATTCCACAACATCAACAGCATCCAGGAGCCTATAACCAGATTTAATATTACTGTATAGAGGCCCAAAGTCGATCTTGAAATATCTTTCAACATGAGTATTTGGTATCTTTGCTTCAATAACACGACTAGCAAGCCCAAAGTCAGTCATGTTAACTGAATGATGAACATATCTCGTCTTCACATCTTTCGTGCTGTACAACATCTTGTAGTGATCTCGCAGCAGTCAGTTGTATTGTTGGCCTGATTGATTCAACCCATAGTGTGCGTTCCTTAGTATCCGCATAGTTGATACTTTCCACGTTGCAATCAACAATATGTATGTAGATTTCAGGTTCATTTTCAGCAATATTCATTTCAATTGTATCGAATTCTTCGCCATATGAATCGGAGATCAGGCTAGATGTGATTGCTGGCTGTACAGTTTGGAGGAGATGTTCTTAGGTACCAATTGGACATTCTAGTGTTCTCCGAAGCTGTACAAAGCCAAAATGTGCGCTTTCCATATAGTCCCTGTACCATGTACTGGACTTGTATTTCCCTCTGCTATACTAGCATTGAGACTATTGTACCATTCTCTAAGAAATTAGATTTGATAACAGCCCAAACAAGACATAAGATCAAACTTACTTTTCGAGACTGATCACACTTTGTGCTTAAATGCGTGTCATAATTGAATAACTAGTGTCTTGACAAATACTATTCTGGAGAGATGGATTGGAGACAAATAGTTCAAATAGGACGAAACTTTTCACATTGTATTGTTAGTAATTAGAGGTTTGACAAAGGATAGAAAAAATCAAATACCATCAAGATGGATTGTATGTCCTATCAGCGACACCTCCTTGAATTCTTCCAATGTCTACCTGCTATGTTCTCTCTCACCTACTCCTGAGCCATATTGTAAATAATGGTACAGATTATGTCCATTCTTGGTCTTATAACTCCTTATTTACATCAAAACATGCACGTAGTCGACTGCTTTTTATCGCGAAAGCCTCCCTACTTGGGTTTTTATTTTCATGGTACAAACTAATAGACTTGTACCCTTAACCTCTTGTACTTTGTTTAGCCCATTGCAGACTCTGGAAGGGCTAAATCCTATATTATTGTTCAAATACTCTAATATTTGTTATCTGAATCACACCAAGAAAGCAGGGGCAGTCCCAAGCCTACTTATCACTGCACTTCACTTTAATGCTCTCTTGAAAAACTTGTTCTTATTTGTTTAACTTACCTTTTCAAGTGTACGATCTTACCTTATTACATGTTTGTTGCATAATAACGATACAGTTGTACTCTTTTGTACATATACAGAAGGACATTAAACATTCAAAATATGACCTTGAATGGTCTGTTTCAAATCTGTTGGAATTGTTAGAACTCTTAATACTACAACTAACCACTTGAATATTACATTCTTCCTTGTTATATAGACTCTCTCTATCAAGACCATTTCCATTTCTTCTTCTCCTTCATTACCTCCAATCATGCTACTGCTTCTCATCGTCCATCTTTTGCCTCCAACAGGAACTGTTCTCTTTGCAATCATATCTTTATATACAGCCTTTAATTCTTTTGTACAATCATCCAGTCTTACTCATATTTCACACCAAACGTACTGGTAAGTCTCATCCATTGGTTCCATTATCTGAAATCAGCTGTCCTGAGACCTTTCTTAAGTGATACTAATTGATATCTATGGAATCACTTACATTAAATGAAAGTTTTGACTATTCATCTCTCTTCTCACTTCCCAAAGGTGATTGTGTTATAAAATGTACCTTTATTAAACCCTTACTCATCCCCAAGGAAAAAAACATCTGTCACAGTTGATAATATATCACTGTTTTCTACCTCATAAAGACCAGTTTGTAAAAAGATTTGTTTCTTTACTTTCCTTACTCATCCTCCCAGAAAACACTAACCTTTCATGCCGGGTATTTCTTACTTCCTTCAAACTCACTTTCTTCTCAGACATGTTAAACCACTACGTAAGTTCTAGAATGCACTTGTGCACAGCATGTATATGCTCTTTTGTGTCTTTTTTGATGTGAAATGATAGCTAACCACTATTCTCTAAATAAATTAATTGCTCCCAATTTTAGGTTGCTATTTTCTGTATAGTAGTTAACCTCCTATACGTATCTTTTGCTTTCCCAAGATGAAATGATTACTGATTGTTATTTTCTATATCTCTTGGGATTTCCAGACTTCTTCTACACATCAGCTAAAAAGACAAGTGTACTTTTTGCTGCATCCTGTGCATCCTGAGACCCCTGTTTACATCCTGAATATATGGAAACTATCCTCCTATGCATCCCAGAAACTAACTTTTAGCCAGTTCGCTAGTGGCTGATTTCAACTAATTTGTACTTGGTGGCACTTCCTAGAATCTACTATTTTGGGTACATGTAGGGGTTCAAAGTGGGGAAGTCAATTTTGACGTCAAAAACTTCAATTATCGATTGGGCAGTTATCTGATACAGTGAAGGTCTGAAATTTTGCATTTAGCTAGAATAAACTACCACTCGCAAGACAAGCTAACATGTTTTTCTCTCTGAACAATTTCATTTTTCTCGGGAAGAAAACTCATATTCAGGATGCAAACTGGCGTTTAGGATTCAAACTGGTTTTCAGGAATAGCCAGGATGCGCAGTAAGACCAAAATGCAAATTGGTTTTTTTTGCTAATGCACCCCAAGAATGTTCTCACCTAATTCAGATTAGCCTTCTGCCTATCATATTTTGTGTCCTTTACAGAGAATATAATTGTTTCATAGCATGCCTCAGACTGGTACTTCTACTGCCATCTTCTGGACTCAGTTCAACCTAACCGGTGTTCTACAAACTGTGGCTGGGAGGAGATACCACACGACTCACAAGTTCATTCTCCAGAAGTGCTAGGAGAGAAATACCACCCCTCGCAGGCAGGAAGTACGCATTTTATGGGACGAAGTTAGAATGGAGGCCATTGGATATACTATCCTTCGAGTCTTCCAAGCTAAATTCAACAGCCCTTACAACGGCCAATATCTGGCTTTCCAGGCTGCTCTAAATGCAAACATAATTGACAGGCTGAAGAAGGCAGCTGAGTCTTGTCAGAATACCAGACTTAATTCCAATACTGAGAAATAGGAGGAAGGCAAGAGCTAATGCTACATTAGGATCTAAATTAAGGAATGAAAGGACCATTATTTGTCCCGAACCAACAGTTTATGAGCAAAAACCTGTATGAATAATATTCCTTGCAGCCTCACATGCCGAGCCTGGACAGGCTTGCCAGCTCCCATGGGTGATTGGTGGCGAAAACACTCCCAAACAGACCTGGCTTGTAGTGCTCAAGCACTACGCCTTACAGGAGCTTAGCAAAGCTCCCTGTAGGTAGGTAGAGAATAGCGAGCACATGCACCCCCTGCAGTTTATTTATTTTCTCCAGGATATTCAAGGTAGGAATGTCACTCCCGATTCCGCCCACCAGATCAAACTGATCAATAATGATCATGTAACTCTCTGGCTTCCTCTCTCCTGCTGTACAACCCTCACTATTGCTTGCTTTCTCCACTCTCGAGCTGTTGTCCCTCCTGATAGTGGAGACCCTATTCATATCAATATCCCTCTTGTTAAGCACAATCGCAACTCTCTTGACCCTGGCCAATTTGAAGAACCCGAGTTTTACAGTTACCCAGATAGCACGTACAATATGGTGAAGGTTCTTGAACACGAGGTGCAGGGCAGAAAGACCTTTCCTAGGTCCCACAATGGCTGGCAAAAGAGGATTGAAAGCAATGATCGCAAGATCACCAGGCTCCAGTACCACTTCCAGGAATCAATCTCCCACTCTGGCATTAGGCAGGGAGCGACTACTATAACCTGTTTTGCAGGGCAGGATATCCAAACCGTAACTCTTCCCCCAGGGATCCAACCTCTCCAATGTGAGGTACCATAAATGTGACCAATTTGCGGGTGTTTCCCAGGCTTGTTTGCGTTAGGCTGTATATTCTTTGGACATTCCTGGTTTTTTCTTTTGTTTAACAGGCTTTGTTAGGTTTTACTTTCATTTCTATCCCTTAGGTCAGGACAAGACTTCAGGGGCTTGTTGGTACAAGTTGGGCTCTGCTTGGGTTTAGTGGTAGGGTTTCTTTCATTTCACCGGTATTTTCTTACTTTGTTTTGCTATTGTATCTATTCATTAGCTGGGGTTTTTGAGGCTTATGAGAGTCAGGCTGTATCTTTATTGAGCCTTTATGTTGTGGTTCTATTGTTTCACGACTTTCATCTTGCCTTCATTACTTCTGCTTTGCATTGCTTCTCCCTGTTTACCATTTTCTTAATCCTGTCTAAGTTGCTATATGGCTTTCCTATATCCTATCCTGTGCTCTTAGATTATAATGTTTTCAGAAGACTGTTTTTTAGATATAGGCATATATGAAATAGAACTTTTCTGAGAGTCTAAATGTCCCTTTTATTCTTGATCTTATACTAGTATATATAATTCAACTTTGAAAAATGATAAGCTATGTTTATCCAGCCAAGTGACCTAGAATATCACTTACTGCCCCAGCAATCCCAAATAGACTATCCCCACCCGGTACAGAGCCTTCCCAGCTCATAGTCTTTGAGACATTTCCAGACCAAACGGCAATTGTCTAGTCCATTTACATGCCAATAATTGACACTGACCTTGGATCATAGCTAGAGCCCGTGTGCTAACATAAAGCTCGTTCATTCCTAATACATTAACAAAAATAATACTTAGCGCCCAGAGCGCCCTGTGCATCTAGCCCACATAGTGCACATAATGTTAATCGCGAATCAGAACGCAAATACTACTGCTCCCCAACTCAGTTAGCACCATACGCAATACTTAATCATCCAGAACACACCTGGTGCAACACTTAATATGCATGAATGCACCTAGCACAACACTTAACCTTCAGGAACGCACCTTGCGCAACACTCAATCTTCCTGAACGCACCTGGGGCTAAACTACATATTCAGGAGATAGAGTCAAGGGTACCCCCTTTACCTGCTCCTAACCTAGGTCACATTACTGGCACAGTATAAAAAGTATCTTTAAGTAGTCTTCTATGATAGTTCTAATTCTACTAGTCTAGCTAAGGGATCTAAAGACAGGTGTCATCTTGCTTCTAGTATGGTTCGAGCACTCCCGAGCGCCAGGGTAGATTAGTTACATCATGAATATTTACCGCGTATGGATAAGCCTTATACCGGCGTGTAGCTAGCGATGAGCCCAACACTCTCCAGAAAAATAGAATTGAAATCTGTCCAGTAGTTGTGGAGTAATCTGCCATCAAGTAAAGTTCCGCCAGCTTAACACTTAATACACCCTCTACAAAAAACAGCAATTTCATGAGTATTGATGCAACAAGGACTTACCTTATACTGGGTGTAGCTGGCATCGAGTACAACAACCTCAAAGCAACAGAATCAAGATCCATTCATTGGTTGTGAAGTAATCTGCCATCGAGTAAAACTTCGCTAGGTTCCTAACACCCCACTCAATAGCTGACAGCGATTTCCGGGGTTTTAATGCCACAGGGACGTATCTTACACCAGCATGTAGCTGACGTAATGCCCAACACCCTCCAGGAAACAGAATAAAAATCCGTCCCGCAGTTGTGGATTAATCAGCCTTCGAAATCTGAAATGGCCAGTCCTGTAATTTCATGAGTAATAGTCAGGTAGGGATGAAACCTATATAAGTGTTCAGCTGATGTCGAGCCCAGCATAATGCAGGTGTCAGATTCAGGATTGGTCTCCTGGTTAGGGAGGAGTCTTCTGAGTAGACCAGCAGAGGGGATCTTAGGCCAGGTGTAAGGAGAGCAAAGTACGGCTTCACGTCGTATTCAATCCTAAGTGCCGAGAAACCACAACAATGTAGAGACTGTCATCGATATCACTCACTCTCAGACTGAAATGAGCTGCCATTTTCGCTCTCTGAATGATCAAGTTTTCAATGTAGAACTAGAGAGTATCTTCATCGTGACAAAATTAAAATTAAGAGTTGGGTAGCGGCAATCTCACCTAGTGCCCACACTAACCCAATTATTATTGCCAAGGCTACCCCATTTCCAGGAATGAGAGATGGGAGCAAAGTGATAGACTACACTGGATATTGAGTGAATGAGTAGTAAATCAGGAGCTGCGATAGTGTTATAGGTATTGTCTGGAAGCACAGGAGGTAAGAATGTGTAGCTACTAGCGTTCAGAGGTAAGTGAGGATAGTAACTGTGTCTCCTGACGGACCTGGTGCAAGCAAGTATAGCACTGTGCCTCCAGGCGCACCTAGCATCAGGGGCGCAAACCTACCATACCTTGTATCCTGGCGCAACAGTGGCACATCTGATGTACACTAATTTTTTGCTGATGTACGAAACCCTAAGTTAATAGATCCTTTTGTAGAACTTTCATCTATACATCTGATTCCTTATCCCACTGTAGATATTTTATATAAACACTCAATCACGTCAGGAAATACTAGCAGAGGTCAGTCAAGCCTTCTGGAATCCAAGCCAAGCACTCCTGAGACCTAAATATAACTTTGACCACAGCAGTGGTAGTTCTCCGAGCTCAGGCATCATTATCCCAACCTTCAGTAGCCTTTGCAGATATTGGAGTCCCAATACCGAACACACATTGACAAGTCATTTTAGTTGTTGAGGAAAAAGAACTTAGGGAAATTGATGATGATGAGATTCCTCCTAGACATCGCTGATAGTCCGAAATACCTCCTGCTGAATAGCTTCTACAGCCACTGCCCCGGAAAGTCAGGAGCCAGTTGTATATAAGTAAATCTAAAAATATTTCAATTGACCTGCTTATAAGGAAGAGTATGGAGGACACCCCAACACCAGCTGGCAATGGCCCTTTGCAGAGGCTTTCGTCACAAGAGCAAGCAGCCCAATTACATTCCAGCTATCTCATGATCCATTCATCACACTTCTCACCCTACGATGCTGAAAAAGTACAAACCTTGCTATCCTGATATGGACGTACTGTGGTTAATCTGAACTTCCCGGCATCTGATATCTGGACCCCTGTCACCCTATCAACAAAACCAATTCCTTGCATGGTATGAAGGGGATAATCTTTGAGAACACTGCCAATATGATCTGGTATCACACATAGTTGGTTGATCCCTTTGTCAAGCCTGGCGAAAAATACGCTCCTCCAAGACTAAGGGGTAACGATACCCATAAAGTCAGGTTGGGGATAGATGGTAATAGAAAAGGAGGCATTGAGTGTTGTAAGTCTCCTAATTGACAAACAATATCTCATTTGGGACTCTGGACAGCTGATTGAGTATATTTAGTTGAAATCTCGGCAGTCTAGTACTAGGTTACACCTTGTTCCGGAGACCTAGCATACAATCGAGAACCTTAATGACTTCTCGCATAAATCACCGACTCATATAAAGGAGCAGATGCTCTATTTGCTTGAAATCAATCAGTTTACCTACCACCCAAGTAAATTAAAGGTTAGTATACACAGGTCGGCCCCAATGCAATGGGCAAGGCTTATGCGAAGAGAAATGTAGTTAGCGCTAATCTGCACTCAAGATAGTAAAACCCTTGTTTCACAAGTGGTACCAGCATACGAAATTGTGAGGGAGGACTAATAAAACCTTGCTTTATCTACTAACAATATCCTGATATGACTTACTACGGCCTAGATGTATCATACTCTGAACGCTTGGAATTCCAGATCGTTTATTTAACCTCCTCATTCCTCAGTTGTGATAGCACAAAGTTAATATTGATTTTTTTAAAGGTCTGAATCTTCCATTGTAAAGCCTCTGGTACTAACCCATACATCTTTGGTGTTTATCTTCAATGGTTGGAAAAACCTAGCAAGAACTACCATTAGAAGTTTAAACAAGAAACTCCTTGATGATACAAAAAATTATATTAAGAAAAAGGTGTAGGAGAGTGGATATACATAGAACCAGGAGTCTCATACCATACTGGAGTACAAAGAAGCTGTAGGATATCTAGATGTGGAGGTGTCAGGGGATGAGGAAAGTGAGGTAGAGGAAGATCATTTATATCCTGAAGTGGGAGAACCCGTTGGGGCTCTTGAGGAGAATTTAGTCAAGCTGAGTAATGTTCTATTTGGGACGAAAATATACTTTTTACAGTCACTCGGCAGAAGTGTTTGTGAAACATGTCTCAGGTGACTAAGCTAAGCCGGCCTCACCAAATGACAGCTAGCAACGAAGGTGTTAGTGAAGCCGACCGTGAAAGCGATCTTGACCATTCCCCCTATTGCGACCGAAGCCTCTTTTACACCATGACAATTAATTAATTCCTTCGATCTTTTTTGTTTAAACCAATGGTCAAGCGATCTGGAAATCTCAAGTATGTAGCCAAAAAGCGTCCTGCACCCAAGACCTCCCGAAGAGAAATGAGCCTGGCAGAGAAGGGCATGATAATCGCATTTTGCTATTACCTCAGGAATATTGCCTTGGTGCCTCAGATTATAGGACTACCTTGGACCACAGTTAAGAGCGTTCTTATCTGGGCTTGTCAGCACCAATCCTTAGAGAATCTTCCTTGCCCTGGCCGTACACCAATCTTGAGTGGTCAGCAGCGTCACACAATCATCCGGGCTGCCAAATTCAATCGCAAAATGACCAGGTCCACATTCAGGGATCAATATGCACCAGGTGTTTCGCTTGATACTGGAAATTCTCTGTGCTACCTTATGTGATCTGAAATGATTGCTTAAAAGATTTTTCTGTAGTATACCGTGGACTCAGAGAAGCAAATGCTAAAACATGGCTAGCCAAGTCAAGCACTAAGCTGAAGCCTGACCATGTGGCAAGGAGATTGAGGTGGGCTACAGCTTACAGGAACTGGGCAGCGGAGGATTTTGAGAGAGTGATTTGGAGTGATGAGTGCATTGTGGAGAAATCCAAGGATCCAAAGCAACAATGGGTATTCAGAGAACCAGCAGAGAAGTGGTTGGCAGATTGTGTACAGCCAAAGGAGAAGGATAAGGGAATATCGCTCATGGTTTGGGGGTACTTTTGGGGTAAAAGAAAAGGTCCTTTGGTTACTATTTGTCAAAATATCAATAAAACCAGGTATGTTAGGCTTTTAAGAAGGTATCTTTTTCCTGTTATTCATCAAATGATATCCTTGGGTATGCAACTTGAAGATATTCTTTTTCAGTAAGATAATACTCCTGTTCACAAGGCATATAGTGTTATGGATTGACTGGAGAGAAACAGTATTGAGGTTGTAGACCACCCCCCTTGTTCCCCTGATTTAAATCCTATTAAGCATGTATGGGTTGAGCTTAAATAGCGATTGCACCAGCAGTATCCAAGGATTCATCAGCAAAAATATACCCAGGGTCTGATACGTCGGCGTTGCGTCCTGACGCAAGCGACGTATTTCTTACGTCCCCTACTTCCCATGCGTCCTGTGCTAAGTCACAACCGCCCCTTGCATCGTTTGCATCCTGACCCACCTAGCAACCATCCATTGCATCCAGATGGGATGTCGCCTCACCCCAGCGTCCTGACGACCTTTCTGCTAATCTTCCACTTCCCCACGTCCTGACGGATGCCAGAGGTCGCATTCGCATCACTGGTATAATTATGATCACAATCCTGACGGCACACTGATTCTTCATCACATTCTTTCATTTCTAGATAGTTCTATATACACCGCTAACTTTAAATACATAATCGGCAAGCCTATGCAGAATTTGCATGATACTCGACCTACGCATTGCAAGCTCCCGGATTCCCTACTAATTAATCATCCAAATCCTACTAGTAGGCTTGATACGTAAGCACCCCGGAGCTTGCTCTACGTAAGGTTAATAAATCTCATTAAATGTCCACAAATCAATCCGGCTATTCACAAGCCAGCGCCGGTCTGCCTCTGGGATCTGGTGTGCCAGTCCTAGGATCGTCCCTATGTCCACAATCGTAAACTCCGCTCATCTTCTCCCTGCTGTAAGGTCCGAAGGCCGTGAGCGTCAGATGGGTGTCCAGTGTTTACCGCTCTCAAAATCTGTACGCTTGCGAGTCGCCTACCACCTCCCTCAGATATGTAGTCCCTGATTTTGAAGAGCGCCATGAGCTTTGCTGGGAGACGCCCTCACAGCGCAGCATACATCTCTTCCCCTCTAGCCTGCACCCAAACCCAATCATTTGACTCACCTGTTTTCTGAATAGCCGATAGCCTGTGCAGCATGCACGGTGGAAGTCGTAAACTTCGGTTTTTTAGAACACGGGAACTAGGACTTCAAGCTGCGTCGGTAGTTCCACGGGATGAGTTCGAAGTATGGCTGGGTCCTCAGGAAGGCGGTGCTCAGTCGGTAATTTACTCCAGCTATATCGAATCATGTCGTGATAGAAGCTCTCCGGTGATACCTGCATGACCTTACAAAAATTCTTAACGTCGGTCACATTGTCACGACGTCCCTTCAGGATCCTGGCACGTGGGGCTGGTGCGGTATTTGAACTCGTTGTACCTAAATGTTCCAAGACGTCATTAGGGAGATGAGCTCCACGACATGGGAGGGAGTCCAATGTGAAAAGTCTCATCCCGATCGTATGCGGACGAACGTAGTTGTGCAGGATCTGTCGTGCTGGATCGTTTTTATTAGATTGTCGTCATCCGTCCTTAATTTGATCCTTATGTGCAAGCTCCCCATACTCCGTGGAATATATCGGAATATTCCCAAACTGGTGTATGTGATCCCGGAAGTGACTTAGAAGATGCATCTTAATAAAGTTGAAATGGGATTCAGAATAGATCAAGTCCATGCGCCAGCCGTTCTCTTCTTCGCGATCGTAATCATCGACTCGGCGCTGCTTGCAGCGGACGGCTGGCCACTCCATCTACACCCTTTGGCGGCGCAGTTCCCTTCGCTCTTCATCAATCTTAGTCTGTGTGCGTTTAGATACTGGAAACTCCAAGAAGATATCGTTCATCTTGTGAAACTGGTACAGAAAATCTTCCATATAAGTTACCTTGTCAGACATGTGGCTTCGGTATTGTGCCATCATATTGTAGTCGACTAGCGCCCTGACGGACTCTAGGGCACATTTGAAAGGTCTAACTCGGACACTGCTTGGCTGTCGCAGTGCCACAGCAAAACTCCAAAATGACAAGGCCCTAGATTCTGAATCTCTTTTCGTAGCCAATGCGTAATCTCACTGTAGGCTTTTTTAGGAATAAAAAAACCTGGGTACGGTAGTAATGCCTTTCAGGCGTCGTCAAAAGCTTGTAGTCGTGACTGTTTCTTGAGAATACCTTGGATCCCGTCCATCATGTGCTTGAATAATCTGAGATAAATCGGATAAAGCAAATCCGGCACGTGAAGTTCTGGCGCCGAATCCCGGTAGATCCCATGAAAAATACCGGGCCCCATATTGATCCCGAAAGTGTCAAACGTTACGCCAGCGTGGTCCGAATCTGACGACTGTTGGTCATTTTCTTGTTCGCGAAGTTCATATCTGGCATAATCTCGAGTGGGAGACTTGTTCTCCTTAGTGTCGCTTCCTAACTCCCCTGAAGGTACCTCACATTTAGGGCAGGCGTTTGTTTTTATCCCGTGTAGGGCAACTTTTTCCATATGATTCGCAATCCACGCAGATAAGATTGTAAAGCACCTCCGGACCTTCCTATCGGCACAGTCAATATTGACGCCGTCAAGTGCCACATGTTGTAAGGGCTCAAACAAGAGTTTGAATACACCTTGTAGCGTATCGGCATTGATTTGCCTCTGCCGTTTGTCTGCTGAGGAGGACTTTGAGAGTTTGGGAGGGACGGGATATAGTTCAAGAAGGAGAACAGCCATGGATCCAGGAGTGTTGGGCCGGGTTGACGGAAGATTTCCGAACATCATATAGACGGGCCATGCTTTCTTATCGCCGGAGAAGTTGCTGAGATGGATCTAATCTGACATCCCAATCACAGGAACTAGAGTTGCCCCGGGCGGAAGTGTCTTCTATAATCGGTCTGCGAACACTTTCGTAAAACAGGCTGGGATGATGTACTTGAACGTCCCACCACCAGTCTGCTGTATGCATCTCTGCATATATTCTCTTTCCGCTGTAGTCATATTCATGTAGTGGCGCGTAGACTAAGTCGTCTCTGTATGCAATCTGGCGAAGGAGATATCTGACACAGGCTAGTGTGTTGCAATAGAAGAACGGTAATGTTCTCCGGCAATCTTCAGCATGTCTTTCGAACCATTGCTGATATGCGCTATGCGGGTCCAAGAACCGGAGATGGTTCTCCAGTGTTTGCATAGAGCTAAAGTCGACTGACGCTGGGTTACCGAGGCCATTTGAGAAGTATTTATTGATTCGTAACTTAGATACTTTATTCTGAATGAGCCATGACGCCAGTTTGAAACTGTGCGCACTGGTGAATGGCACCGATGGGTCGGCCAACAGATTGCGGTGTTCATGCTCAAACCCATTGAGGTCCCCAATTGCTTCTCCGGCGCGTTTAAAATGCCCCTGCCTGCCAGGTAACGAAGACATAGAGTTGTCCAGTATCTCAGTATCAGAACCCTGAGCCATTTGATCAGCAAATGCATCGAGTTCGCGTTCGGTGGGTTCCAGTTCAGATTCATATTCAGAATCCTGGTGCTCTTGGCTTTCATAACACGATGAGTCTGTTTCCGCGTCGTTATTGGTATTCGTGGATGATGTATATCGTACGGTAGATGTTAGCATAATTTCCAGATTTGCATGGCCAGTTCGCAGGTGTATCTTTTATGGACCAGCCCGGGCGTATTTTTTGCGGCAGAATGAACCTTTGATAGGCATGGTGGGAGGCAGCACAATCTCGGATATCCAAGTATATAGATTCTACAGCACCAGTACTGTGTATAATTAGTGTGATCCTAACGCGTGTGCATCCCGCATAGGGTCCGATTCGGAACTAGTGGTCAAACGTGTTTAGCGTCCTATTTTTAGATATTGTGTGGCGTCAGCTATGGTTTCTTTCATGAACAGAGACGGGGAAGATCTCCTCCCTGGGTCGGCTTCAATAACATGTTTCCTTTATTCATCTTTAATCAAACAGTGGCGGGGTCTTGGCCTTGGGTGTCAGTTTTGCTAATTCTTAGCCAATCTTGAAAAACAAATTCATGATTCTTTCAAACGCTCTGGAGCGTCTAGGAGGCGCCTATATGATGTCAATTTATCAGGACAGAAGAGAGTTGATACCAAGATTCATCTTATGTTCAAAACATCCACAACCTCTACCGTATTCACACCACAAGACTATTATCCCCAAGACCACCATCTATATAAACCAAGAATCAATCAACATGGCGCACAATATCAATAACGTACAGTACGTCAACATGCCAAATGCAGGAAACCAGCACGCTCCGCCGGGGCAAACCTATCAACTTCCACCTTATTCCCTCAGGGTGGTCACCACAAGGCTCCCAGATCGGCGGAAATTCAATCAGTATAAGGCTTCTATCAGCATCCGATATGGCCATGGTGGCAATCAAATGTATGCGTGATGGCGGGACATTGTCAAAGATCAAATTGTAGCATGAAACTATACCGTTTTGAACTCGTTCCCTGATGTCCAATTCCAGCAAATTGTCGAACGTATGAGAAGATTGCGCCCTGCCTGCGATACACTCCCCACGGCATCGGCTGCGAATAAAGTTCTTAGTATACAGCAAGCGTATGATGCAATCGTTCAGATTGTTAAGGAATGTGGGCGGAAGTTGACGCAAACCCTTGCCAATCGTGCTCAGGCTCTGTTGAAGGGCACGCAGCTGGGTCCACTGGGCCTGCCGGGAATCCTGCCTGCGCAGGTGATTATTCCGGGTGTGTTACGACCAACGAACAGCCCAGCTCAATGGAGTCACCCACTACTAGCACAAGTCGCCCTCCCACCCCCCCCATCCC
>QOVD01001297.1:14723-38377 GCA_003521225.1 Tuber microsphaerosporum | reverse complement strand
AGTCGCCCCCTACCCGCCAGGACAAGGTTTACCTACTGCCATACCGCCAGCGCAGGTCGTTCCCCAACCACCAACGCAAGTCGTTGTCGCTCCCCCACCACCTGAGGAAGTCGTTGTAACTCCCCCACCACCAGCGCAGGTCGTTCACCAACCGCCAGCGCAAGTCGTTGACGCTCCTACGCCAACAGGTGAGTGGTTTTCAGAATAATGCACGTGCTTTGTGTTTTCACTTACTAACAACAGAGACATAGATTGGAGTGTCCTACTTGGACGTCCACGTACTGTGTGTATTACTTGGGTCGGGCCTAGTCATGACGGGACTAACGCCCAGAACCCAAGCCACTATGAGTTGCTTTACTGGCGTCCCCCTCACATCAATGGAATAAAGTTTGCTGCGTTGGATTCCTACAACATCTGATGATTGTCAGCGATGATTAAGAGAACTATACAGGAAACCAGGATCCGCTACATACTTGGCACAACTGGCAATGGTCGTCAACTACTGGATAAACGACCTTCGCAGCCGATATCTTGGGTAGATTATATCTTCATCAAGAGCGATGAAACGGTAAGCACCTGGCTCCTGTCAAACCCGGTCCTTAATGACCCACTCGATCTATTGGTCTCTTGCGATCGTGTTGGAATACTGGGAACAGCAATGGTAGATTATGGCTGCATCGAGAGCGATGAAACGGTAAGCACCTGGCTCCTGTCTAACCCGGTCCTTGATGACTTACTCGATCTCTTGTTCTCTTGCGATCGCGTTGGAAAACTGGGAACGGCAATCAGAGAGGGGTCTACACCACTGACGCCACTGCAGAGGAGGAACCAATATCTCCCTATTGATTTCGTCTCCCATTAGGCCAATGACCCGGCAACACGTACAGGCCAAATACATGTCAGCGCACCAGAGCCTGACGTCAATGATGGTGACGGGGATGGTGATAGGCAGTGTGATGCAGCCGAACTGGAAGAATAAGAAGCCTCTAACTTCCCACAGGAAAGACTATCTGGCTCACTATCAGCCCTGTATGTGACAACCGAACGCGAGGGGAGCGTGCGTAGCTTAGCTTCCTCCATTGGAGACGACATCGAATGTACCGCAAATCGTATTCCGATAGCTATCAAATTGTTGAACCGACCAAATATGCAGGAATCGTCAGAATTGAGATGAGATCTTATCCTAGGTAACTTGGTACGGAAGCATGGGGCCAAGTCCAATCCAGAATGCAGCGACGAGCATAAGTCTAGGAGTCTGCATTCAGGCTCTATCGCTAGGGAGGGTCTGAATTGTGAGGAGGAGCGGAAGCGTGGTGCTCGGTTCGATGACGAACGCTTCTATAAGAGGCTATGTGCGAGTTCTGTTGGAAGAGTATGAATGGTGACGCGCAGATCGATCGTCTACCTAAATCCCTAGTGTTAGTAGTTTAGTTTAGCATTCAGTATTTCATGGAGTTGTTGAATAGAGATGTTTTCATTGATGACATGATTCTGGTCATTTCAAGTTGAAGTCGGCATGACGCAGCCTAAGAGGGTGAGGCTCTTAGATCGTATCTGATCAATCCTCCATCCCAAGGGACGCCAAGAGACACCGTTCTGTGTCTCTCAGGCAATGACATCTCTTGGCGTCGTGCAAATCATCAGGCTTAAAAGTTTATTTGACATTTTATCAAGACTCGCGATATGTATAGACTTCCATGATCTATTGACTGTGACTGACACAATGGATCGAGCTGCTCTCTGGGCCCTTACAGCAATACAGCACTCCGATGAGAGGGATCATAAGCCAAATTCGACGTAATGATTTCCCAGGGTTCAATGTTTTTTTACCATCCTGACGCTCTTTGCTTGTACACCCTACAACTAGTAGGGCAACCAAACATGGCAGCGCATACACACAGCGTCTGATACATCTATATAAAGACCCCCTTCGACTCCACCTTCTTCTCAATCCCATCAAAGCTCAACTTGCCAACGCCTCGAGCACAGATATCGGCCATCCACGCCCCGGGCTCTGCTCTTCTGTCGCCTTTTTAAACCTTCAAATCGTTCCTCCCGGATGAAATGTAATCTGCCAACAAGCGAAGACCTCCTGGGCGAAAGGCTAGGTAATTACACACCACCCAATCTTTGACTAGCGGACAGTATTAATCTTGTGTTTCTATCTAGAGAGCCAGCCACGCCCGATACTATGCCAACGCAAGCCAGTGCTGTATGTTTGGGAAAGTCAGTGGAATCCTTCCTATCATTAGCCAGTAATCAATATTGACATTTTGATCTCGTGCAGACGCCCGGCTATCCAGCCTCACGAAATGGAGGCAAGGAGGAGTAAACGCAGGCCTCCTCTGAGTGCCGTCGCGGAAAGAACGTAAGCAATTATTAATTGATACCCTTAAGAATCATACATCGCGGGAGGTCAAGCTAAATATTAGCCTTCATGGCCCAGTCAAACGTCAGAATCAGACGAGAATCCCCACTTTGAGCCAGACCTGCAGAACTCCGAGTAAGTCATCGATAGCCTGCTAGAATTCAAAATCTCAGAATGCTGTAAACTAAATCTTCTATTTCAGAGGGCGCAATGGCGATATCATATATGCTAAAAGTTGGTGTGGATTCAAGAATCCCAGGGAACTGAGCAGCCCCTACAATACCTGTCGTTGTGATGTCAAGGCCTACATACGGGCGCGGTAATTCGATCCCGGGCGGTTAACCGACCTTCCAATCGCGTCTATCGTTGTCTTCCCCAGCTCCCTTAGCCCTGTCCAGTCACGCATCAAGCTTATTAAAAACAAGAACCATGCGGACGACGTCAAAGCAGTCCATCTCCAGCTGAGGATGTTGGTCAAGGATACAGCCTGGAAACTCTAGACAGCGAACTAGCGTGAAAACACAACGCGCGCTGGTAATGGTGCAGTCGCTGGACCTGCGAGTAAGTGATTTTCCCGATTCAAGTTCAAATACTCCCATATTAACACATTTGCACAGTAGCGCCTTCCGTCTCGACATTTTGTAGTCGCTTACGGGTTATAAGGATCCACATCATTCGCTGAATGAATGCTCCTAAAGCTGGGCATCCGTTCCTTGGCCATACCTGGTGCGCCACCAACTCAAAACGCGGAATTGCGTGTGGAGTCCTGGCATCACTGAGCATGCAAGAGCTGGTCGCGGCCGTCAAGGCACAATGTGTGGAGGAGGCAAGCGGATGCTATCGATATCTCATCGGTACCACAGGAGATGGCAGCCGCGGATTTCGTTGGACACCCGCAACCCCTCTCCCTCTCCGAGAGCTTATCTTTCTGAATGAAGATGTTGACATTCGGGAGTGGCTTCTTCCCAACGATGGCAGACATCCCTTGGACCTTATGGTCCTGGAATCGCGTGCCGACATGGGAGGGGATGGTAGCCAAATGCCGGTTCATGCAAACGGAACATGCCTGTATGTTGACCCCAAGGTCTGGGATCACAGTAGGCAAACAAGAGATTCCTTGAAGCTTAAACAAGAGGAGGAAGACGACGACGATGACAAAGAGAACGACGATCAGGAGTGCGGGGGCATGGGTATGGGGGAGAAATCAGGGTTGGACTGGGTGGAGCTGGAAGATATGGGCGAGGAGGAAAAAGAAAGAGGATGATGACGACGACTCCACCAACGACTCCACCAACGACCACCACTCCACCACCAATGACCACGACCACGACCACGAGGAGGAGGTGGTGGTGGTGGAGGTGGTGGATCATTGTTGGGAGCGCCAGCAGGAGAGCAGAATTGTCATCGCAAAAGTAACTTTCTACGCTTTAAGTTAACATAAGATCGAAATTCAATAACTAAAGCACTGGAATAGGAAGGAGGACAAGCGCCCTCGACGCAATCCCGCACGGCAAGGCTACGCCATTGAGATCGGGATGAGGAATCGAAGGAGGAGCCGGCGAGCTCTGCGATGCCATCTGATGCGGCCCAGCTCAGATACATTCTGGTGGCTTTCAATAATCGCCCCTGGATATCACGACTCCAGACGAACGAAGCCCGCCGGTGTGTTGGGCTCAATGGTGCCATAGACAGCCCTCCTGCTGGCCCCTCAGGCACTTTCGCGGAACGTCTGGCTACCCCCCTCTCCCCCACGATCCTCACAGTCACTCCAGCTCCTAGAACCCCAGATGCTGCGACTATTGCTCCAGCTCCCACGACGCCGAAAGCGTGGCCTATTCCGCCGCCTTCCATAACGCCCAATCCTACCATTCTCCCCACGATCCCCCCTACGCCCATTGCCCCCCTCTCCCCCATCAACCCCACACTCCCTCCAGCTCCGTGGAGCTCAGATGCTGCGACGATTGCTCCACCTCCCACAGCTCCGAATGCTGGATCTATTCTGCCGCCTTCTACATCCCCCGCTCTTGCGACGCTTCCCACCATTCACCCTCCACCCATAGCTCCTCCGGCGCCTGACTCCCAATACGTCGCCAAGGCAGGGGGCACAAAAATGCCAAAGCCGTAGCTACATCGACGAAGCCACCGGATTGCCAAAACATGATTTCGGCGTTTGGAGGATGTCCCCTGTCTTTTGTTTTTTCTCTAGCCGTCTCTGATTGTGATACTTTTTTGCGGTTGGAATGTCTGGAATTGTCTCTACAGCGTAGTGTGTTTTTTAGCTATTGTCACAGAAATCATAGCATTGCGTCCTTGCTTTAGCGTCTCATACCTATTGTGATCTCTCGCACCAGGAACTGTGTAAGATAGTGATGCCCCTTCCCCATTACTCTGGCATTGGTGACTCCCAGCATGGCCTCAACTGAGCAGTGCTTGTACTTGAAATTCTTCCTGACTTAGCTCGTCTCGCTTTTTCGATCCACAACCGGACTGTCGTAGGGGGGCCGTGAAAACTGTTATCAGTATGTTCAGTGGTGTTGATTAGACGTCTGGAGATGAGGTTTTTTTCGATTGTTCTAATCCTTTTTGGGTGTGGCATATGTCTCGCCAGAATTGACGTCGCTAACCAATACTCGTTATTGCTATATTTCACCCAGCCTCCTACCTTAGCGACACCCATCTCGTCAAACCTTTTCACACCACAGACTCGATACTACATGAATTGAGCATGTCTAGATAACGAAGATAATGTTGTGGAATAGAAAACCACATTCCGCAGGCGTAACTTTTCATTCAATACCGAGTGATAGTCTCTGATGATCCATCTCCCCGGCCCTATGTCATAGCATATAAGACCAGAGGCGTCCTGTCGAATCCAAGATAACTTTGTAAACTCCTGCTCTTTGCAAGACTTGAGATCCATCCAATTCTCCTACATCCCTATATCCTGAGAATTCTCTTGCTTAACGATCACTAACCGTCTAGTATTGCACCATGCCTAGGGAACAAGCCAATTCCCGCAGTCAACTGACTCCCCGAGTAGACAACCTGGCCCAGCGTAGACGCGACCCATACCAGATTCCATGAAATCCAGTCAGCCAACTCCGCGGATAGGCAATCAGAAGGGGCGTAGACGCGACGTCGTACCAGATTCCATGGAATCTACCAGTCAGCCAACTCACGGAATACAAGCAAACAATAAGCAGGGGCGTAGGCGCAACGTCGTACCTGGCAGCAGGGGAACTGGATCGGGAACAGAGCAGAACCAATCGGGCACCTCCCGGACGTCAAACTACCAACCATCACGTCAGAGCCCTTCTCCAGGGCCAAATGAAACCAGTGTTCTCGTAAGGCCACCCAAGCGCTCCCGGAGAGCAACAATACAAGCCAGGGCTGATATCAAACCCGAAATGGAGCCCGATGGACTAGAGTATTTGCAAATAGGTCATTTCAGCGATGATAGCAGCGATGCGTACCAAAACCTAGACAACGGGGAGGGAACTGAATCAGATACTGTGCTTGATACAGAAGTGCTTAATATTGAAGAAGGCACAGCATCCACGCAGCGTCATGGCTCACAGGCAGCTGGCCAACAGGGAAATAGTGGCCCGACGTCTGTGCGAATTTCAACCACGTCCAGATCGCAGGAAGTATCTCTTGTCAGGCGGACACCTCTAGCTCGTGGACGCATAATATATGGTGGAGCCTACAATCCACTGACGTTCCCGTCTTCTAGCACAGCACGATATTCGTCCCTGCTGGCCACCCATAGTATCACCACATCTGGCCTCAGAAGCTCGAGTCCACCAGGTGAACCGGGCGCGCCACGTGACTGGCATATGGGGCCGACGATGGACTCACGGCGAAACACAGTAACAGGGGCAGAAGGGGCAATATTAGGGAAGGCGATGGCTCTGATGCTCAGATTCACCCTTCTTGATGACCCACTCCGGAACTCCGTTGCTTTGACGTCGGAGGTGTACACGGTTTGGAGTAAGACGCAGGATGCGATATCTGATGCAGCTTATATTGAACAGTTGAAGGAGAGTGTGAAGCAAGTAAGTCGACCTAGGCAGCCATGATGCGAGGCACAATAGGGTATTAACCACCAAAGCTTCGTCAAAAACACACATCGGTCAGAGCGGAGTTACTGTACCATATCAGGGTATATATCGAAAGGATGTACAACCTTCCGTATGTTCCTACGGCTATTGCGCGAAGGGTTGATTACCTCCTAGAAGGGGACAGGTTCATGTGCTCACCCAATGGATATGAGGTTCGTCTCAAGTGGTTTATTAAGCTGACATCTTGGCTGACTGTGAACTGGACGTAGGACTTAACGTACAAGTTCCTTGTGCCTCAGATTGCCAACTCGATATACGGCAAGTATTTTGATGGGTGAAAATGCAAGGGATGCTGGACCGGGGTTTTTTGAAGCTGATCCACGGTACGATAATCTGCCTGACGTGTGCAATGCTGTGCCATGCACTGCGGGCATGGCAAACCGGGATATATAAGACCCCACCTCACTTCAAGCATGAAGTAGTTAGAGGCAAGAGCGTCTGAATCTTGGGGTGTGTTATAAAAGACAAAGACGGCTAATAGATGACCGAAATGCAAGACCTTTTCGTGAGGCAAAAAAATATGTGGCTCGGGTTCGCAAAGGAGACGCAGGATGCGTTTATTTTGAATCTTCGTCAAACAATCTCTCGAAGGCTTGAGAATCATCATAGCATCCGGCAGGAGCCGTGTGAAGGCTCTACTGACAACAACGACCCCGTTTACGCAGAACTGCAGCGTCAGCTAGGTGGCGAGAGTCGCAGACAGCCTGCGATGCGAAGGCAAACGCCAATTGACGCACTAGTCCGGAGCCTAGGATGGGGCCAAGACGGCCTGGATTAGTTGCAGGAAACAGACACGTCGTTGGATTTCAGCCAGACTTTAGTTGATTTAGAGTCTAGGTTTCTAGATTCAGATCCAGCCAGTCTAGAAGACGGATGTAGCCAGGCTGAGAAACCAGGACGGGCGAGCACCAAGAGCTCTGGTCCATCCAGCCGCCTATCACTCAGCCTTGAAGATTCTCCGCCCGGGCCGGCTCCATTATTGGAGAGTGGTAATGTACAACACGATGCCGAGGGCGGGCAGGATGAAGTGGGCATTGGCGGGGATAATTAGGAGAATTTTGGGCATGTAGAGTTATTGAAATAGATTTACATTATGCAATAGTGATGTGACGAAAATCAGAGGGGTATCGGCTCAGAGAGTAGAAATGCGAAAGATTAGCAAGTGACATCCTGATGACAGAAAAATAGTGAATGAAACGTCACGATGTAATAGGGAAGAGGGCGCGACACGGTGATACACGTCGGGACAGCGTATAGAATACATGTCAAGAATGGGGGGGCAATCCCAAGGCTATCAGGAAAAAGCAGTATAGCATCAGACATTATCGGGAGGGTATCCAGACGCCAGGGAGATGCATCTGGAGAAGACGAGCGAGGATCTGGATGCTTCACGAAAAGGTGGAAAATCCAGACAGAACGAGTATTAGATAAGAACTTCCGGAACAGAAGGCTAGATGGTGGGCGACGACGAGAAGGCGTCAGGAAGAAAGACGAGATCATCTAACGTCGTCAGGAAGCAAGAAGCGAGGGTCAAACGTTGTGAGGACGCACAGAATGGAGGGGTCTGTGTCCGGAAGGTGTCTGGACGCGGCAGAACGCAAAAAGGATCTTTCAGATGCGACGCTGATCTGACGTCGCATCCGGAGTGAAGGTTTATGGTTTGGGCGTCCTGTGCCTCATGTACGTCAGACGCACAGGATGCAAAGTAATATTTTTGCTGATGTTGGAGATACTCCAGGAGGTAAAGAGGCTGTTATGAGAAGGCCTGCACATGTATTACTCTTGGTTTGGGAGACAATTCCTGAGGAGTTTTTTTGAGAAGTTATGGAAATCAATGCCTGATAGGGTAGCTGCAGTTTTGGACGCAAGGGGAGGTTTTACAAAGTATTAGCTAGTTTAATTTATTGATCATTGACTGTTGATCGTTGAAATGTAGTTGGGTTGATCGTTGAAATATTATTGGGTTGATCATGAACTTGGGCGCGCGCGCACTCCACAGGGGCGGGGGTTACCCTACTATATGGCGCAACCCCAATTAAACTTTGTCTCAGATCACGAATCCTTCTGACGAATGACTGTAAATAAAATAAAAAATTATCTGAAGTATTTATTTTTATTAATATACTACTTAGAGTTAGACTTCTACACAGTTTGTAGTGTGTGCTCCCCCACATCTGCCCCGGGACCTGATACCATCCCCTACGGCGTCTGGAAGAGGGTTCACCGAAAGTTTCCTCACCTCACCCCGTTCCTCTTGTCCCTACTTTTGGCCCACAGCTACCTCCCTCACTCCCTCAAGACTGCTGATGGGGTTATTCTCAGCAAGCCAGGAAAACCCTTCTACGAAACCCCCGCCTCCTTCAGGGCCATTGTCCTGCTCAATACCTTCTCTAAGATCCTGGAAAGAATCATCTGCTCCAGGCTCTCTGCCCTCTCCGGTCCCCTGGCCCTGGTCCACAATGACCAGTGTGGCTCCCTACCTGGCATCTCTACGTTCGATGCAACCGCCACACTAGCGCATGAAGTCAAAGCCCTCCAAGCTGACCGAGACTTTAGGGTCTCCACCCTCTTTCTGAATATTAAAGGTGGCTTCGACAATGTCGACACCTCGATTCTCTCCGATCCACTGGGTGCTTTAGGCATGCCCCTCTACCTTAAAAGATGGGTCAGGTCTTTCCTTACAGACTGTTCCTGTCGTCGCCTCTTCCAAGGATTCCCAAAGGTATCCCTTCAGGTTTCAGTTGGAACCCCCCAGGGTTCCCCCCTGTCTCCACTACTCTTTGTCATCTACATTTCTTCGCTGCACCTGACAATCCACAGAGGACTCCTCTTGTCGTATGTGGACGTTTTTGCAGTCACAGTCTTATCCCCCTCTTATGAAAACAACATCTCTCTTCACAAAGACCTCTACGGTAGGCTGGTAGGCAAGGGGAATGGCCTCGGGGTGCCCTTCTCTGTCCCTAAAACCGTGCTCATCCACTGGAGGACGCTCCGCTAAAGGGATCCTGTGTCAAAAGCCTCAATCTCACTAGATGGCCACACCTTTCCCCCGGCCAAGTCCCTCCGATGGCTTGGATGCTGGTTCACGCCCACCTTCTTTACCTCCCCACACTTCTCAAAACGACTTGCCCTAGCTAAAGGCGCCTTTGCCCTAATCCGCACCCTAGCCTCGCCGGGCAAAGGGATCCTCACTTTCCTATGCCACCGCCTAGCAGCAGCTGTCGTTCAACCGGTCCTCCTCTTTGGGGCCGACCTCTTTTTGCCCAGCCAGAAGATGACCGACAAGATCGAAGTCTTCTGGAGACAGGGGCAGAGGTGGGTCACCTGCTGTTTTTCGGCCACCCCCACAGGCGCCCTCTCCCTCGAGGCGTGCCTCCCCCCCATTGCCCTCTTGGCCGGCCACCAAAGCCTACTAGCTGGCCTCCGTTTGTCCGGTTTGCCCCCATCGGCCAACCCCGCAGCTGCTAGGCTCCACCCCTTCCACCCAGGACTTAATTACTGGAGGGCCACAGACTCGGCCCGCCAATATGCCACCAGGCTCCCACCTAACTACCTCCCGCTCCTCTGGTCCATCCCTCCAGTCAGGTGTTGAAGACACCTTCCGCTAGACTCAATTGTTCATAACACATTTAAAGTCCTGAACGACCCCTCCTTCTTCCCCATGATCCGGCCAGAGGCCCGCCGCTCTGATAGGGTCCTGCCAGAACCCGCCCTTATATCAAAGGCCTATAGGAAGATGAAAATTCTATTAAGACAGCACCTCGTCTCCCTCTGGTCCCAGAAGTTTGCCCCCCCGCCCTACTACCTTTTCCCCTCTTCCCTGTCGCCCCACCCCTTCATGGGTCTCCCACGCTTCCAGGCGGGGAGGATTCATCAAATGAGGTCTGGAAAGAGCTATCTTGCAGGACACCCCTCCTGGTATGACCTTGACCAACCCTCCGCGTGCCCCAGATGCAACGAAGGCTGGGAGGATTTCGAACATGCCATCAATACCTGTCACGAAAGAGCCGAAGCCAGAGCCCTCTTCCTCCTGAGGGACCTGTCGCTGAATCCTATCTCCCCTCTCTGGGAGTCGGCCTCTCTTCTCAAAGGTCTTGCCAACTACATCCTCGCCACGGCCTCTGGTTTCCCGCCCGACATCCCCCTCTATATTGTTTCCCCTCTACACCACCCCTCCCAGGCTACCCCCCCATCAACGCACAGGGTCCCGTACCCCCCATGCAGCTGTTAGGCACATTGGAAGCCCATGTATGAAATACTGGAATCCAGCGCACAGACCTCCGAAGCGTACAGACCCCTGCGCACAGACCTCAAAAATACGGCCATCATACCCCTGCGGCCCCGACATCAGAACACTACATTCGTTGCCGCACCCGTGGTAGTTGCACTCGCACTCCAGAATGTCCCTCCAGGGACCACTCGCAATAACACCATATACGTCGCGGCCGTCCGTCCGACCAGATGCTGTTCGCAGGATATATGAGAAGAGAACCTAGCGAAAATTATGCAAGTGGTTCGGACCAAATCGGTCGACGTCCCATAAAGCTATAGGCCTTCAAAGTTATGAGAGCTAAGGGAAACAAAAGAGTGGACGCCTAGGCAAAAGTCTCCCCATGAGGAAATTAGACACTAGTACGCATAGTGGAGACCAACCGTCCTACTCAGAGTCAGTCAGTAAGGGAGAGGCATTGCGCGCAATTAGCCATAGGAGCGATTGCAAGCAGGAGTCATCCCGAAACCTGATGCGCATGCAGCCTAAGAACTCATACGCATTGAATGGTCTGACGACCAAGGAGTTGGCCACTCCTTACATGGCTCGGTGAAGAAAGTTATAACGTTAGTACCTATTTGGACTACGAGAACTCTGCACACCTATCGTTGAAGAGAATGACACACCCTCACGATTAGATGAATAGTGTATGTCTTCATAATGCTAAGCAAGTAGTCGAACAGTTGTCAGGGTCAGAGAGTGTTCGCACTTTTTAGTTAGTAGTTATTAGTTACCCCGCGAACACTCAGACGTGGAATATAAATATCGAAGTGCCTCCCTTGCTACAAAAAACGATAGGCACCGGAGAAGAGATCTTATCAATATAAAAAGTTATTACGCTA
This sequence comes from Tuber microsphaerosporum, assembly GCA_003521225.1. Taxonomy (NCBI): domain Eukaryota; kingdom Fungi; phylum Ascomycota; class Pezizomycetes; order Pezizales; family Tuberaceae; genus Tuber; species Tuber microsphaerosporum. The sequence continues at coordinate 26,776 of QOVD01001297.1, read as the reverse complement.
CAAATCTTATTCTTACGCAATTATCTTTTATTTTACTTCAATTACTTCTCACGAGAGATAGTTACCTACGAGCCTTCTTAGACAAATCTCCGAAGACATCTACCCAGGCCTAGTCCGATATTATAGTTCCGCTATCGGCTACCCCTAACAGTAGCTTCCCATCAGCAAACCTTCTCGAAGGCATATTGGACACCAGAACAAGAGCCCTGATGATCTGCAATGCCCCTGCCACTGCATAAGGAATATTTCATGTTTATGAATTTTGCTTTGGTTTTCCTGGTTTTGTGTTTTGCGACATGAGTATACTTGGTTTTGTTGAATTTATCAGCTGTGTTTATGTTCGTACTCGTTGGAGGAATAGTTTTTGTTTTAGGTTTTGTTTTGTTTCTTTTATATTTTTGTTTGAGGGTTTTGTTTTGGCCATATCTGACAATGCATGTCATTTCTTGTACCTTAAAACAATGAATATATGAGATAAAATTAAAAAAACCAAGTTCAACACAGTTTGTAAAACAAAACATTCGGAGAATGTATGGTTGAGCCAAGCAATGGGCCCCTATAGCCACGACGAGAGCTAGAGTAGAATAGAATTGCAAAAGAATGTGCAAGTGCAATAGGCTTGCACCAAAGGGTATATAGAAGCCGAATAATAGTATTGAAAGGCCAAGAGTCAAGTATTCTTAGGGCAGAGTAGGGAGATAGTGGAGTCAACAAAAACACAAATTATCAGCTAATTGATATTCTAAAGCACAAATGGGACAAATATTGTTTTCTTAGGTAGTACATACCTGAAGGAAGCATTGGGGTTGCATTAGATTAAGGGTTAATAGTGAGGAAGCAAGGAAGAGATAGGTGAGAGTAAACAAAAGCAGGAGAATGACAGAAAAAAGTGAATTTGGGCTGTTCAGAGACGCGAAGGTTGGTTAATAGGAGATTCAGTACAGGGAATTTTAGATCAACAGCGGCAATAGTCCGTTTGGGCTGTTGGAAAGCATGATTGAGCTATGGGGCTGAAATCCATAACAGATCAATTCCTAGTATGAGAGATAAGGCCAGGTAAACATAGGGAGGAAGAGTAAAAGTATAAATAAGCTGTGGAACAGTGCGTTCTGGCTGTTAGAATGCATGATTGAGCTATGGGGCAGAAATCCATAACAGAACAATAGCAGGTGTAAGAGGTTAAGGTCAGATAAATTACAAAGAAACGGTAAAAGCTGAAATAGACTGTAGAGCAGCTCATATCTGACGAACTGCATCCAGATACCATTGCATGACAATGAAATCACGAGCGAAAAAGGAATATCTAATACCCCAGATAGTATCCTGAAATATAAACCATGAATGAGTAATACAACAACTTGAGTTTCATAATTTGGCCGTTTATGCCTCACATGCCTTATGAGGTATAGGGGGAAAATCTATACTTTTGTTGATAAATGGAGATTATTATGCATTCTTATCTCTTTTCTTATACCTAGTAAATTCCGAAGTATTTAGAAATAGTCAGCATGCTTGTTGCCCTATTGTAAGCCTCAGATGGAGATTTCTAATTGTCATTTATTACCCACTCTCAACATACCGGATTTCATGATAAATGATATATAGACAATATAAGGCCTTAATGTAACATCCTATATAATAAAGAGAAAAAAAATTCCTGCCAAGTCTAGTAACCTGAGTGGAATTAATTTTTTATAAGTAAGAATATATGACCATAATGTTGAGTTGCTTTTATTCTGTTCTGAAGTTTTCCAACCCCTATTTCCTTAGATAAAATAAAAGTAGCCAAAAGGGCAACTATTTCAACTATTACTCACATTTGGCAGTATGTTATAAAAAATGCACAGCCAGTTAGAGTTCTTACGAACATACCAGAACCACTCACTCCTCTCCTCTTAGGCAATTCCTCCCTATCACTTATACTCTTCACTAGCTCATCACTCCATATCCTACTATCTCTCAATTATCATGAGAAGTATAAGCCAACTCTTATACCAGAAGACAAAAATATACCTCATGTAAGTATAGATCCAACTTCTAAGCCTAATAATAGTAATTAATATACAAATAGCTAGTATACTGGGATATAATCTGCTAAAATAGAAATATATCTACAAAAAGGAAAAGTTTGCACTTTGGTGTATCTTGTATATCCTGAGACCCCTGTTTACATTCTGAAAATATATAAATTATCTTCCTATATATCCACAAAACTAACTCTTGACCAGCTCACTAGTTGTTAATTTCAACTTCTATGTACTTAGTGGCACTTCCTACAGTCAACTAATTTAGAAGCACGATAGGGTTCAAAGTGGTGGAGTCAATTTTTACTGTCTACACTTTCAATTATCGATTGGTCAGTCATCTGATACATTGAAGGTCAGAAAATTTGCCTGTAGCTAGAATAAACTACTATCTATCAGATAAAGTAATTGGTTTTGCTCTGTGAACCATTTTATTTTTATCCGGATGAAAACTGATGTTCTGGATACAAACTAGTATTCAGAATAAAAACTGAGTTTCACAATGCGCCAGGAGCAACAGGAAGAGCAAAATGCACACTAGTTGTTTTTCCTGATATAGCCTGTTTCATGTTTACACAACTTGACAGGAAACAAAAGAGGCGAAAGCAGATGTAATAAGAGTGGTCAAGGAATGAAATTAGAAAATAGTTATGAAGAAACATCAGCTAAATGCTGAATAGAAAGAACAGAGGAGTTGCAGCTATTGAGAAGATGAAATTGGCAGCTTTACAGACTGCAAAGAGTCTTCAAGTAGCTGCTAAAGATTGTACAGAAAAGTTAATTGTGTTATTTCATGACTGGCTAAGAAGTTTAAAATTATTCAAGCATAACCAACAGGTGCAAAAGGGATTTACTCTTTACAATATGTGACTGCATCAGGAAAATGTTGAAGGGGCGTCCACCTAGGTCCTGAACGCTCCTGGTCCACCAAGGGGCGTTTTGGTCCCTGTGGTCCTCCTGGTCCACTCTGATTCACCCTAATCCAAATTTACAAAAATGTTACCGAACATGTGGACCATGGTGGACCATGGGGCACCAGAGGATACTATGAGGACTATAAGCCCCCTTGGTGAACCAGAAGAGCCGTAAACATTTTGCTGATGTGTACTCTGCTGGCCATTACTATAGTTACCCTGCCATGAATGACTGCTTCTAAACTCTTGCTTTTTACTTATACAGAATAATATCCACTCACATAATTCTAGTTTTACCAATTAAGGGCCAGTATGTAAGAGCATATCCAAAGCCAATTGCCCTTCAAACTCATCTAACTTCAATCCAATTAAGCATTTATTAAGACTTATGAAATGGAGGATACTATAGCATTCAGGAGCAGAATAAATTCCAACTACTCTGGAAATGGGAATCGTTCTTTAGAAGCTGGACAAGATCTCCATCATTAAATTACCAGATATCATGATACAGTACATGGCTGCTAATGGTGGCAATGCATTTCAGCCTTGAACTACTTTACATTTTCTCTCTCTTTGATACCTATTGCTCTCTGTTTTCCTTTTTTTCCACTTTCTTACTTCAAATCAGATATCTTTTTAGGCAATTCAATTACTTGAAGAGTTCAATGCTTGGCGTCAAGCATACCACCCATTTCCAAATATCTTTGAATTTACCAAGTGCAGAGACACATCCTCTAAGTTTTGTATACACTATATGGAATACAGACAGCACTCTCGCTTGTAGAATATACAAAGCTTAGGAGCTGTACCCCTGTACAAGTCTAAGTATATATGCTTTTAATATTGGTTGAATTCCAAGTGGAATGCCAAGCAACTAGTTTCAATTTTAATGCATGGGAAAGATTTTGTAAGTGTCTCAGTAGACCAAGGAATACACATACCAAATATTTTGCACTGTCCCGTACTTATACAAACAGGTATCATTCTACTAGTTATTTCACTTGTTAACCACCCTTGTCTTATGCTCGAGCAGGAAAATAACATCTCCCTTAGCGCTTGTCCGAAGAAATCCAATCATTCAACAAAAGCATACCCCCGATACATCTCCGATAAGAGCTAGTAAAGTTTTCCTCCTGTCCTGTCTGTTACCAATTGGTCTTGCTCTTGTGGCACAAGAAAGGGTCCGAGAACTTTGCGGACGTGGCTGTTCTGCATCACGACGGCGGGGCCGGAGCGGCGGATCGTGGTTTGTCCTGGGAATCGATCCCGGTTCCGTTCCTTGAGGAAAAAGGAAATAGGAAATATCGAGGAATAAAACTGTCAAATACTTTTGTGACTGGATGGCTGGTGGATGGACGGACTGATTTTGATTTTGATGCAAGGAGCCTGCGAGGGAATTGCAGGGAAAAAGAAGAAAATGGAAGAAGAAAGAAAATCAAAGTCACACTCGAGTACGGTTTGGAACAGCGAGATGGCGGCGCGGGAAGCTGGGGTGCGGGTATTGCAGGGTTGAGTGATAATTTGGCGTAAAGTCTTAAATTGATATTTTCTTAGTGCTCCTGAGCACGAGCCCCTAGTGAAGAGGCTTATCGAAGGAAGCTCAGTAGAATTAGCTAAGTATAATATGAGAGTTCACTTCAAGTTCACTTCGCTTAAAAGTTACCGGCACCGATACCGGTGCAGTGTCATAATATGATAGCTTCTAATTCTTGTTCGCTCTCATCGAAGCGGTGGTTACATGCGAATCGCATTGCACTTGCTTCCAGGGCACATACCTGTCACAGACCCACACAGATGCCTAGCTATTTACCAAGTCTTCCGACTGTATAAAGCTTGATCTCCAAGAACAGTTTTTTCAGGCTGGAAGGAATTGTAATATAATAACCAACCCACCATCTGTGCCTTTTCCCCCTTTCAATCGTCTATCAATACCCGCCCGGACTGACAAGTATCACTGGGTTGGTTGGACTTGCCTCCATACGACACTCCCTGACCAGTACTCCATTTGTTGGTGTTGCGGTTGAATTTGCGCCTAGGCCTTACGGTACGACACAGTGTCAAAATGACTGAACCCGATCAGATTGTTCCTTCGCTGGCGCGCAAAAGCGCGTTCGGAGATCATGCTCGCAGGGTTAAGAAGGCCTTTTTGACAAAGTATGCGAATCCCCTTCTTCACTCCACAGCACAGTTCGGGATCGTGGACGTGATAGCAGGTCATGTCATGCTCTCGTTAGACCATATCAATCGCTAATGACCTGCTTGCTTGCTCATGACAGAGAGGGACTTATCGGCAGCTACGATTATGCCTTTTTGTTTCGGGTATGGGAATTATGAACCTCCATGCCCATCTCCACACATCCTTCCACCCATCCATGCTACCCCTGCCTTCTGCAGAGCAGAAGAAAAATCAGACGCAAAGCACATTACTTACCAGGAGAAAATCCAACAATGTAGCCTAGGATCCCATTCATGAGGAAGCCGCGGCGATCAGCGCCTTTTTTCGGACTAGACGACCGGATGCCGGTATTGCTTGCGCTGCTGCTAGGGTTTCAACAGTTGCGTTTCCAACTTTCCTTCCCCCAATATATGATACCTGTACCCTCAGCAATTGCGTGACATAAACTCGCATATCCCGGTTGAGCTTTTTGCTGATATAGCTCATGTCATTGAATAGTGCTCTGGCAATGTTGGCGGGAGTAGTTTCCCCACCGATAATCCTAGGAGGTGCAGGAGGTGCGAATCTGTCGGCGGAGGCCCAACAATACCTCGTTTCCACCGCATTAATTGTTTGCGGTATATTGTCTACCATTCAGATTACCAGATTCCACATCTGGGGTACCCCGTATGTACTCGTCTTATATGGTCCTGGGGTGTGCGGCATGGATGGTGCGTTTTTTTCCTTTAAGGTTTTTGGCTAATAGATATGGTGTGCACCGGCAGTTATTATGTCGGGACTGGCCTTATATCTGTGTGAGTTTTGTACTACCGAGCCATGGATTCCAGGATAGGGTGCTAAACATAGTAGTGTGGGAACCTCATTCGCCATTATACCCGTTGCTCTGGGCGCTTTGGAACAGATGTATGCGAATGGAAAGGTAAGAACATGAAATATCAGCGGTTACGAGCTCGTTACTAACCGTGATTCAACTGAAATAGTGTATGTGGCTTTTTCAAAACTAAACTTTGCAAAATTTCTCCCCTAACCCTAGAAATCACAGGTCCAATGGGCAAAGATAATGTAAGGTTACCTTGTCCAGAGGGTTACGGTAAGTTGTGAGAGGTGATAATCCATGATCGAACACAAAACTTACCTAAAGCTTATCCAGGTGCGATTCTTGGAACCGGATGTGTTTGTGCACTCTTAGAAATCGCCCTTTCCTTTATGCCACCTAGACTCCTCAAAAAGATCTTCCCTCCGTTGGTCACCGGCCCGACCGTGATGCTTGTTGGTGTCAAATTGATTGCATCCGGTTTCAAGAATTGGGCTGGAGGGAATGGACCGTGCTCTGCGATGCCTAAAACGGGACCCTACTCTTTATGTCCCAGTACTGCAGGTCCACATGCTCTGCCCTGGGGCTCTGCAGAATTTATCGGTTCGTTTTTCTGAGCGATGATCTTGTAACGCGGATTGTGACTAATCCTCTTATCAGGCCTTGGATTCTCCGTCTTCTTTGCTATCATTGTTTGCGAGAGATTTGGAAGTAAACAAACTATGCCTAATCTAGCAAGGCTTGTGATGCTAAGTAAAACCTAGGTCCTATCATGCAGTCCACCAGCGTCGTCATTGGACTACTATTTGGATGCATTATCGCCGCAGCAACTGGCTACTTTTCAAAAACAAGTATCGATCTGGTAATGTTGAATTGGATGCCGTGCAGATACCCGTTTATTATATTGATCGACTCTAGGCTCCCGCTGTTTCATTTATCTGGGTCCAGACATTCAAACTCTCGATATACGGGCCGCTCGTACTACCGTATGTCTCAAGCCAACGCCAACCTCTCTCTTTCTAATTTTCTTGTAGGACATTAGCCGTTTACATAATTCTAGCGTGCGAGGCTATTGGCGATATCAGCGCAACGTGCGATGGTATTCATATCCCATTCCCGCACGGTCGAGGGGGACCGATGTTAACACTTGAACAGTATCCAAACTCGATGTCGAGGGCAAAATGTTCGACTCACGTATCCAGGGGGGTCTCTTGGCTGATGGCATCAACGGACTTCTAGCAAGTTTGGCCACCATCACCCCCATGAGCACGTATGCTCAGAATAACGTATGAATTGCCGTTTTCCCCAGGCCTTTTTCATGTCTGCGAAGTCTTGGCTAACAAAGCATTAGGGAGTCATCGCTCTCACTCGGTGCGCAAACCGCAGTGCTGGGTACGCATGTTGGTCCGTAATCCCGCCGGAAATCTTCTATTCTCATTTTTTTAAGCACGCAACACTCGTGGATCATAATAACTCATGCTTGTTATAGTTTCTTCCTGATAATTATGGGAATCTTTTCAAAATTTGCTGCATCCCTCGTGGCAATTCCGTCTGCAGTCTTGGGCGGGATGACTACATTCCTCGTAAGCCACTTTTCATCCCAAAGACAACCAAAAATACAAGAAAGGCCACTCTGATTTGCGCACAGTTCTGTTCAGTTGCCGTATCAGGCATGAGGATTACGGCGACAATGCCGTTCACACGTCGCAGTAAGCTTTTCTTCCTTTTTCCTTCCTTATTCCCCTCAACCAGTCTTGCTGTCATAGAAGTTCCAGTTGCTTGATCTCTCAAAATTAACGTTCAAAATCTTCTAGACCGATTCATTCTAACAGCAGCTCTTGCATTGGGGTAAATTCATCTACATCCTTCCCGATGAAAGAAAAGCACAGAAAGCTTATGGGATAATTATACGATAATATAGATACGGAGCTACCCTCGTCCCAAATTGGTTTGAGTAAGACTTCCTTCTTGCCCTTCTGGAATGGGGTTAGACCCTAGCTATAATCAGCCGCTGATTGAAGGGCTTGGCAGCTACTTTTTCACATACAAGGGAGGTGGTGGATTGCAGGGGCTCTTGGATGCCATCAACCTTATCATGGAGACCGGGTTTGCCATAACCGCCTTGTGAGTGACAATGAGCCCCCACTAGATGCTGTACCCTCTACAGCCATGCCGAGCCAGTGACTAACGATTTATTACTCACTTTTTCCTAAATAACCACTAGTATTGCAATGTTCTTGAATCTGATTCTACCGGAAGAGGTTGAGGAAAGCGACGAAGTTCCAATTGAGTCCTCAAATAATAGCAACGCGCAGGAATTAGGCTCAGAGTCGTTGGGCCGCGGTGTCGAGAAAGTTTAAGATCTACCGTTGTTGTTCCTTATGAGAAGCACGTGAATAGATGCCGTTTTTTTTTCTTGCTTTTTTTGCTCCCTAGGCCCTGTTGCTTCTTTTCGTTCTTGATATCTAAGTGCCCTATCAGCCTTTTAGTATGTGAATCTCTAGTTGTAGCATCCCCGCCATCGTGGGTCGTTTTGCCCCGGCTATGATTTCTCGCATGGGTATAGCGTTGGTTGGGTTGGTACCAGGGATAGCAAGCGATAGCCCCAGAGCCCCACCGACACCCACAGCAATACAGTTGAGAAAAATTAGACCCAATTTTGCGCACCGCAATATAAAAAATGCCGCTTTTCTCGTGGGCGGATTCAATTTTTGCTAAATCTCGAACTCCATTGACTCAAGAGCACAGAAAAGACCATATCCGCATAGCAGCTACCTTGCCGGTAAATATGATAAAAACGGAAATCCAGTGGGAGGCCTACAGGTCGAGCTATTGCCGGATGAGGAAAAAGAAAACTGCAACGTTAAAATATTTCATTAAATTTTGCAACGCAATCCTTGTGGCTTGCTGAACATGACCTTATTCTTATCTCCCCTAGAAAAAGAATATTAATGAAATGCCTGCCCCCATGGCCCATAGAGCATGCCATCTTCCGAAATATGAGGCGATTTGTTGGCTGTTCCCCCTTTGCCGAAAAGTCCATACCGATCAGGATCTCCTGGGTACTTTCTGTAGGGAAAACTGTATCCCTGCAGTGAATCTGCACTAGTACCCGTTCCCCTCTCCAAAATTCAGCTCAAAGTCAAGCCCGCCCGCTGCAGGCACGATAACCATGAAGCCAAGAGACGCACAGCTTCACAGGCTCTCACTCTAGCTTAACCCCTTCCTTTGCCCGGCATTCGGAGGATACTACGGGTGTACGGACAGAACCCCCAAAAGTCCTCGGATAACTATGCGGAGCATCTGTCGCTAGTTTCACTGTAACTGCGGGAAAAAGAGGAATAAATATGCTTGCAGGATCAATACCAGGTAAAGGAATCTGTTGGTATCACCGATTCCCTGGGTTCGACCCTTTTGCCGCACGGCAACTGCAGTAACCAGTTTTGGGGGCCGATTGCGGGGGCACTAGTGTTTATGGTGGGATTGAACCCGGCACAAGTGTCTCTTACCCGTATCGCAGCTGGCTGAAGAAATTGAGGTTGTTCAACTGGTTATGGTAAGCGAAAGGGACCGGGTAACCCGAAATCTAACGTGTCCGGTTTGAGAGCGGTGGTTGGATGACAGGCACCAGTATGGCAGAATTGGTGGCAGATGTGTCCTCTTGTACCCCTACAGGAATGGTAGGAGCCAGCCGTATAGGAGGAGCGCGGAGCGGAAGGGAAGATTGTTGCAGTCCCACAGCTATGCAGGAGTCATGAATGTTAACGTTCAAGCGGCAACAAGCGCCCCGAACTCTGTGATATGATTGGTACCATACACACTGTAGGCACCGGGACATGGTACGGGCCCGTTGCGGGCATAGTATCGGCGGGCACCATATCCGCACTGCCATCTACCATTTTTCAGGTAGGCCACCGGAGCTCCCCCCGCATGGGCTAGGATGAAAATTTTTGGCCTGCATCTCCGCTTCATCGGGTGAGTTCGGGAAATTAGCCGGTACTTTGGAATTAGTCAGAGAAAAACCAGATAAAATCGAGGAAAAAGGTCAAATAATAGATGACTCGGTGAACTAGAAGGATCTCGTCTAAAAACCATAAGAGATAAGTCGAACCAGATTCTGCCGGGCAACGTTAGATTTTGAAGTTAGCTCATCCGTCTAGTTTCCCGTTGCAGTCCACTGCGTCTCGGCTCCTCACTCCCTTGCTCGGCGTTGCTAAGACTATTCCAATTTTTACTCTTTTCGGATCACAGACAATGATCCACCGCCTTATCTACGACAAAACTCATTCCAAGCTCATCGGAGCGGACCATAAAGACGGGGGAGTCCGGACGCAGAATGCTCAGATCCACCGTTCAGTAACGTTATACTGCCCCTAAATAGGACCGCGGGGCACTATCCGTTCATCCAGGACCTCCCACACGTGAGGGCACCATCGAGCAAAGGTAGCAGGAAGGATTCTAATAAGATGTGGCGGCGGTTAGCAATAAAGGAGGAGCGGGGAGAATGGACTTCGTTCACGGAACTGATATTGGATATTCGATAGTGGATCAAGCGAAATCGAAAGAAGATTCCCAAAGATCTCGCATCAGCGTGGGGACCTGGATCGCGTTCCTGACGGGGGCGTGCGCAGGGCTCGAGTGGAAACGGAACTCCTCCCGACTTTCCCTCCGGACGTATCATGCCGTGCTTGTACCAGTACAGTACCTCAGAGCCGGGCTTCTCTTTGCCCCCGTAATATAAACAACATCATCCTTCCTTACTGGTACCCCCACGCAAGGAGCTTTGGAGAGCTAGTCCGGGACTGATTTTCATGGGGCCGAACAACGCATATCTCTCTAAATCTTTGACCGGCCATTGAAGCCTTACGGACACAATGCCGAGAGCGAACCCTCCGGCTGCTGTTGTTTTCCCAGACCAAACGGCCACACGAAATCTCTGAAAATTGGTAATGCGGACTTTTTGTGTAAACAAAGCAAGTTTTTTGGGCATAATTCTCCTTTGCAAAAGAGGACGAAAAGAGAAAAAAAAAATGAAGAAAAAGAAACGGACTTTTTTCTCTACCCATAAACCTCAGTCGTGTTGACATTGGTGTGCGCACAGGAGTCCGGGTGGGTCCTGTGGATGGAGTAAAAATGAAGCGAGTTTGTAGGACGTGAAAAAGTTTCATAAACGCATGTATTGATCTTACGCGCTAGTTACCAAAAATCGTAAAGAAAATACTTACCAACAACAGCAACAACAAACATCAACAACAAAACAACAGAAACAACACTGTCGTCGTCGCCGGTTAGGTGCCCGGGGGCAGGTTTCCAAGGTTATCCATCATAAGGCCAGGTGAGCTCGTACATATTGTGATTTGTGCATAACCAAAAGGTCACAAATCTGAGTGGAAGTAACGATTCATGGCGGACTGCCGTACCCTACCGTGTCCGGGCGGTGGGGATGTAGGGCACGTAGGACCAACCAGTGAGAATAAGATATGGGGGTTGGTGGATAGTCACTTGGTCTTTGTTTCGCAGCGTCATATCGTCCATCTAAGCAGCGGGTGCATCTACCCCCTTTTTTCTTTTCTTTTTCTTTTTTTTCTTGACTTACTGTACCCTCCTATCACTTCCCCATGTTTTGGAGTTGCCATATAATGGGCTTCGGAGGAGCTTGTTTCCCCCGCTGCACATCAGACACATGGTGTGCTACAGGAAAGGAAAGTATGCCATGGCACCATAACCAGCATAAGTTAGGAAAGATACGGTAAGTTGAGGCAAAGCTGTAAGAGTATATAAAACGTATGTGTGAGGTGTGATACGGCACGGCACTGGTTATCTTGTCTGCGACGTTGTCTGACTAACTGCCGAGGACCCTGTCGGGAGAAGGGGAATCGGTTGGGTGGAGTGGAGGTGAGTGATTGAATGAGTGACTGAGGTTGTTGCGATGACGGGCTCCCCCACACTTGAACGAGTGCATCAGATGAAATTTCCTTTTGATCGAAGAGAAGTTTGTCTCGAGTCTCGACATGTTACCAACCCCACTCATCGCGCTCGCACTCCCTCAGCCGTAGAACCCCGATCAGCAAGGACACCCATCCATCCATCCACTGTGATTCCGCTTAGCCCTATTTTTTTTTTTT
>QOVD01001297.1:0-14710 GCA_003521225.1 Tuber microsphaerosporum | reverse complement strand
TTTTTTTTTTTTTTTTGCGTTCTGTTGCTCCTTCATGGGTTTACCGGTATTTGTGAGGTGTGAGTGTGAGTGTGAGCGAGTGAGATTGCCTGTGTTGTGTGTGCTTCGCTGTCTGCGCCTGTTCGTGAAAGTACGATATTCGAGGACCAGGAGACACCCACCAACATTCCATCTACCGCAACTCCGGCCTCGTGGAGGAGTACCTACAAAAAGCCTGCTCTCCCCCGTATCTACGCCCCCTCTTACCGCACCCTCTCTCCGGATCTAGTTCCATTCCCCATCAAGTCGCTAAACACCCTCACTACAAGGACAAACGAACTGTGCACCTGCATTGAACAAGCATCCAGATACTTTGCACACAGCGTGAAGGATATCGCCAGATCCTTTCCTCTAGAACAATAACAAGCCTCCGTCTCGAAACTCGGACAAACGAACATAGGGGTTGAGCAGCATATACCGGTATTAGGAGATTCAGCAGGGGAATAATCCCATTCTCACACTCGCGGCTGCCCGTCTTTTAAACAATTTTGCCATTCTCTTGTCCTCTTGCAACGTGAGGGAACAATTTTTTTTCATTTCATTTTTTTTTTTTTTTTCAGTGGGGGGGTTTATTTTTGTTCATCCACCGCCTGCAATAATCTTGTCCCACTTGGTTCCCCTCCGCGGCTCGGTGTCCCCACATCGGCCAAGTCTGACAACCGCCCCAGGCTCCAGCAAAGCGCCAACAGGAGCAGCGCCTCATACCCTCTTTTCTTTCACATTCAGGCTTGACAGGAGGAAAAGGGAAAAAAACAAAAAGGGAAGCCCCTTCTCTCCCCTCACGCTTTTTCAGCTTCGCCGGGAGCTACGCACACACACCTACACACCCATCCATTTATTCATCCTTCCGCCTCATCGTCACCTCCATCATCATCTCCAACGAAGGGAAAATTTTTTAAAATAAAAAAAAAAAGTTCCCAGCAATCATCACGATTACCGTCCTTTTCTCAATCATCAGCACCGTCATTGCCCGCAACCGAGGATTTATTGTTTGATAGTGCTATTATATTATTGTATTATTTTTAAGGGCTGTACCACCCCCCTTCCCAATAAATAAAGGAGAAAAAAGGAAAACCAGAAAAATTTCCCCGAACGGCTGCCCTCGATCGCGGTACAAATCCGGCGGCGCCCCCCCCCCTCCCCTCCACACTTTCTGTCTCCCTTTTCACCCCACGCTCTCCTGAGATCAGCAGCCGGCTATACTCTATATAACCCCGCGGGCCTGCTAACTTCTCCACACTTTTTTCTTCCCTCTGTTCGTCATCTCTTCATCACTCTTGCTGAGCGTAAATCACATGCAGCGAGGTCCTTCAACATCTAATATTGCGTCCCTCCTCCATCAATCTCCTCCACATCCTTCACATAGACCTATGTCTTTCCACGATCACGAACGAAGCCACCAGATGAACCCTAGTGGACTCTCTGCTATCCTTCCTCCTCTCATGCCACCACAGGATTCGATGCAGGACCAAAGGCCTGAACTCCCCCGTCCTTACAAATGTCCCATGTGTGATAAAGCTTTTCACCGTCTCGAACACCAGACTCGACACATTCGAACCCATACTGGGGAGAAGCCACATGGATGCACATTTCCTGGTTGCTCAAAACGGTTCAGCCGCTCTGATGAACTTACTCGACATTCAAGAATCCATACAAACCCAAATTCCCGAAGAAGTAACAAGAATCAGCAACAGGCCGCACTTGCTGCCGCCGCTCAGGCTGCCCAACACGATCATCCCTCGATAGGCTCGCCGGGAAAGATGATGCCTCCTCCCCCAAAAATCATCTCTAAGTCTGCTCCCCCTTCCCACGTTGGCTCACCGAACGTATCTCCACCACATTCATACCATGGAATGCACCAACCATCTATCCATTCTGGTTTGACGCCCTTTCGAACATCGAGTAGCCCTTCCCTTATGGGTGGTAAATACAACTATGGGTTGGATTTGGGATTCCTGGCACAAACAGCGTCTCAACAGCTAGAGCGAGAAAGGCATCACTATCACCTTCAACACCACCAGCATAGTCGACCCCCCCTTCCATCATTTTCTCATGGCGCACAGCCAATGTCCAGGTCCCACTCCCACGAAGATGATGACCCGTATAGCCACCACCGCTCGGTAAAGAAATCTCGACCGAGTTCGCCTGTTTCTACCGCGCCATCCTCTCCCACCTTCTCTCATGACTCCTGTTCACCAACCCCTGAAAGCACGCCATTGGCAACACCAGCACACTCACCGCGTTTATTCCCTCGCGATCGTGATGACTACCAAATGCAGCTTCCGAGCATCCGACACCTTTCGCTTAGACCCGTGCCCCCTCTTGCACCGATGGAGATTGCTGATCCATACAATGCCAGTGGCAACATGTCCCAACCTCCACATCCCAGCCACGGAATCCGGCTTGGGGATATCATTAACCGTGCTGATGGCTCACAGCGAAAACTCCCAGTTCCTTCGCTTCCTCGGGTTGCTGTGCATGATCTGTTGAACGGAGGTGTCAGCGGTCTTGGTTACTCGTCCGCCTCGTCCGCCTCGTCCTCTACAGCCAACTCCATCGCTGGCGGGGACTTGGCAGATCGCATATAAGGGTTTGTTTTCGGGTAGTGCATAATATTTCTCCGCTTTACCTTTTTTTTTTTTTTTTGTTTTCTGATATCTATTGCGAATATTCCTTATCTCCAGATTTTTATTCCCTTTGTTTTTCCCTATATTTTTATTTGCTATTAGAACGGGGTTATATTTGGGATACACTATGACGGACTTTATGGGCGTTTTTGTCGGGAGCTCAACCTTTTCGCATTTCCGATTTACATTCCTCTGCTCATTTCTTATTATATCGCTTGTTTCATTTGCTATTTTTCCTAGGAGTTGTTCATAGAGGACCCCAGAGGTCATTGTTTACTATTATACATCGTCACCCGCCAAGTATTGTTTATTCGCCCGGGAGAGGGACGGAACTTCTCATGTATTTTATTGTGGCTATTATCTCATGTATAGAGAGTTTCGCAGTTACCATTTTTTTCGTAAAGGCTTGTATCACTTACCTTGAGATCGAAATATGGCTTACTCGATCACTTCACTAATGTCCTTTTGTCGGGAACCCTATATCTATGCCCGCTATTGTACACAAAGGGGTATTTGGGAAAATTACTACAGCAGATGACCATTACGTTTGTGGAAAACTCATGAACTCTGGCCCGAATTTTTCTTATTTCTTCAAACTCGAATTATCTACAGTCTAGGGGATATTGCTAACGGCTGAGTGGCCCGATTGCTGTAGAAGTAATTTTCAAACGGAGTACAGTATTGTTATTATACCCCATAATACAGGAGCATCGCTTTTGGGGGTGGCCATAACGGGAAATTGGGTTGTGTCACAATTGCCACGATGTGCTTGACAGCAGACTACTAAGTGCGCAGTAAAGGTAAGAGAGAGTGTGAGAAACACTATGGTAGGGCAGGCAGGAAGATAGCAATGGCAGAGCGGGAGGCAGAAGGGGGAGAAGGAGGGGCGGGTGGTCATGGTTGTTGCGGTTGCGGTGGAGCAGTGACAGTATGCGCGGTATGAGACAGCAGCCGCAGCAATGGGAAAGCAGGAGTTGTAGCATGTCTTGTAGGATGCGCCGGCCGTGGTTGGGAGGATACTAGTAGGAGGCGGGGGTGATAAACAAGTAGCAGCGGCTGCGGTAGTGAAATGATAGCTAGCAATGGAACTCCCCAGCTATTACAGAGATATGTTAGAACCGTATCTTGATTGAAAAGTAGGCAGAGCAGGCTCCACCGGTAGCGGGTGTAGATAGGTATAACAGACAAAAGATTGACTATGATTAGAAAAATATAAAAAATACGGGAAGTCCGCGAATTTTCTTATCTCTGTGATACAGCTTTTAAAGACCAGGTTACATCTGAGATCGTGTGCTTCATTGGTATCATCGCTCCCAGAGTGAAGCTCAGGTGCGGTGCGTGCTGCGTTATCTGTCGGTAAGCCCTCAATTCCTCACTCCCTGTCCCTATTGTCTTCCAAGGCCAGGACAAGTACCACAAAACACCACAAACCTCGAATCATAGAACCCCATCCCACACTCCAGCCCATCCAGTTTCACAGGCTAGGGGAGGGGAAAGAAGAGGAGGGTACCGGTAAACGACTCCCTTTTTCCCTTCCTTCTTTCAGGTAGCCAGGAAAAAGGAAGGCGGGGGAAAGGAAACCACCAAACTCACCAATAAGCTGGGAGCCCCTACCGAACCCGATTTTCCCCCTCCCACGAAAAGATAGAAACCGGAATAAAGTTATATAACCGGACAACTGTGCTAAATAACCGGATTATTCTTGACATTACAAACCGATGAAGAATATAAAGAGTCGATGCGGATGAATGAAGGCTGCCTACAGCTTCCACAAGGGTAGGATGAGAGACTTTGCTTTTCTTCCGCTCCGCCTCTTGCCCCAGACCTGTTCCCTTCTGTGCTCGAGCACTAGTATCGGTAGTCGGAACCCGTCTTCGCCAGACGGACCACTCGAAATACTGAGGAAGGGTGCCGAAGACGATGGCCGCGCCGTCCAGGAGAGCAGCTTGGCAGAGCAAGGATGAGGCAGATTGTGGTTGCCCGCAGTTGCCCCCCGACTGTCGCAGTGAGCCACTCCCATGACATCCAAACACGATAGAGCTTGTCTTGAGTGAGTGGAGTGTACGATGAGCTATGATGTGCTGGGGAGTAATTTACATGATGCCTAACTTAATAGAAAGAACAAAAAGCTAAATACACAACTAGCGCTCCAAGAATAAAGGGTAAAGAAGGGGGTTTATATGCCAGTGTTTACTCTCAAACAAGAGAAAATAAAACAAAGGTTCCACTAGGCTGTTTCTCTTTTGATACTTGTTTCTACAAGTAACGATAACAATTAGTATAAGAAACTATAATAATTACTATAGACAACCAGAGTATTAGTATTAATTGGCTTCAGCTGAATGGTTATGGAGGATCCAGCATACTGATCAAATAACTATGATACCATGTATAAAGCAGGATTGTACTAGACCCGTAAAACCAACTTTGCTTGCTTAGGATATATGCGCCTACGAAACTTGTACCTCTCACCCAATACCCACTTAATCAGAAATAAAAAATATAAAAAAAAGCAGAGCTCACAGTATTTGGAAAAGCATGATTCTTGGGTAGTTCTATCAAAAGTTTTCCCCATCCACTATTAATTTAAATTCTTGATCTTAGTTGGCGACTCGTATGATAATTGCCTGACATTTACGAAACGGACTGCTATCGCATACCACCAAAATTCTGAGGCTCTGGCCAATTTTTGCCTTGTGTGCAAGCAATAGCAGTCCGCTTTACAAACGCCAGGCAATTGCGGGTACAGGATCAATTTCAGATGCCTGGCACCACACAACATTAAATAGCCCCGTCTTGGCGAAAGGCTGTATGACCCGAGATAATACGGTACCCAAGAGCTAGCTTTCCTTGCTCTATGGGCGGAGAACACTTCTCGCTGTGGAGTCGGTTTCTCCAGGCATATGTTGGTGAGGCCTGCCTCTAGCAACCAGGGAATTAAAAATATCTGCCTTCCATTGTTCCGTTCCGGTGCCTACCATCCGAAGCACCCTCAACTGGAATCATTGTTCCTGCAACTGGCGCGCGAGGACAGACGAGTGGCCGGATACGGCCCTACGGCCGCCTAACCCAACTGCTGTCATACCGGTATTGATGTTAGAAAAGCCTGTCGTGATGCCCAGAATAGCCACTAGTAATATGAGTTCAATTACAGCTAGGCGGTCAGAGAACTTTCCAGCCCCGAGAGCGATCCGAAGTCTCGGCCTTACCGCAAGTCTTATCAGCTCCACACCTCACTTTTGTTTTAAATGAAGATAGCATCCGTCTCAGCATTGGTCTGCTATGGTTCTGTGGAGCAATAGATTTTGAAAAATATCCCGAATGTTAAAGATAGCAAGAACGATTGACCGTCGCGGGAGCTGAAGGGTTTGAAATTCGACGGGAGCCATGGTGTGTGGACCAAGCAGATCAGGTCCAGAGGCCTGATCTATAGGACCCTTCGTCTCGCTACCACATTCTTGAGTGTCGTATGGTCTAGGTTGCCGCATTGCTCTTTGCTCAATAACGATGTCGGGTCCGCCTCCGGCACTTCACCTCACTTTTTTTCTAACCATCCCTAGGGGCTGACTCGTGGCTACCCAGCAAGCTGCTTTCCGAGAAACTTTGATTTTGCCTCTGGACCCTGAAGAATATTCTCTTGTTCTACATTGTATGCAGGGCGCAAGGCTTCGCTTTTCCCAAAGCGGCACGATGGAAATAAGAAAGCATTTCTACAATTACTGGTAGGCTGCTCACTTGATTTTAGGAAGGTGGACTCGAGCACCGGTATTCCAGTGCCGGCAGTGGCCCGAATCTACACTTGCAGGA
Source organism: Tuber microsphaerosporum (assembly GCA_003521225.1). Lineage (NCBI taxonomy): Eukaryota > Fungi > Ascomycota > Pezizomycetes > Pezizales > Tuberaceae > Tuber > Tuber microsphaerosporum. The sequence continues at coordinate 8,237 of QOVD01001297.1, read as the reverse complement.
CTATGTGCCGGTATCGTTACGGGAAGCAAACAGCGATCAGGGAACATCCCGGGGAAATGTGGAATTGGTGAATCGACGGTACCCCACATTGCCTGCCGACCTAGGGTATGACCAACCGAAATTATGGCGATACCAAAAGACCACAATTTTGTCCTCACCTTGAGTATTTCGGGAAACCAAACCTCGCCCACTGTCACAAAAGTTTCAGATACCAAGCAGCGCATGTGATACGGTGAGGGTTGGAAGGAGCCTTGTTATTTCACTGAGGGTAGGCTGTACTAGTACGGTATGAGCAGAGTACTAGTACGGTACCGTACGAGCGCCGCGTTAGGAAGGAAGAGAAAGAGAAGGCAAGGAAATTCCGGGCAGTGCAGGTTTGCATGGCCCCCTTCTAACCTTAAGGAGGGATTCCCATGCTTGACCTCAGATCGAACAACACTTTTTGGGATGTTGCCGGCGTGTTGACGTATCTGAAATTCGGTAAAACAAAAACGGCCAATTGAAAGAATCATTGTTCTGAGATTGGAGTCATCCCACGTTTTCCAAGTTGGGGTGATTGCCGGGTGTTGGGTGTGGCAATGATATGACATGACAATAATCAACACTCCTCATAAGTCTTGTTATCATTCAGCAATCCGATCCGAAAGCGCACCTTATCTGCCTGTAAAATTGGTGGCATTTTTGAACTGGCCTAGGTCAGTGCCCATTTCTTCACACCTTCTGCATCATGGCTAGCAGCCCTCTTTCTTCTTTATGTTCTTTTCTTTTTCTGCTCTTCCCCTTCTCAGCGCCTATTTTTCCAACCATCCACTACCACTTCAAACCCGTGACATCTGGTTTTCACCATTCGTCAAATCTCAGAGGAGATGGGGTATGGCTTGGCGGTGCTACTTGGATGGGTCAAATTACGATGTACCAGTGCTCTGAAACTGCTGTCTTTGAAAGCCCGATCGGAGCTTTACAGAGTTTAGAAAGCTCTCAATGGTATTCATGCGGGAGCCAAACAAAAGAAACGAAAACAGGGAAATATACCATCCTTCTGGTTTCGTGAGCGTGGATGTTTGACGATTGAGAGGGGGAAGAAACGGATGAAACACGATGAGGGGGGTTGCAATCATTAGCCAAGTCATCAATATCGCCCACGATTCGGCTTTGAGAGCCTCTTGGGAGAAAAGTCAGGTTTGGTCCCTGTGCGAGACTCCTTCTCTTTTCTCCTCCCTTCTAGGAAGAATAGCAATCCGATAGGATCCGGAAGTGGTCTCGAGTTTTCAACCCCGCTCTTCACATCCAAGGCTTGGTATAAGCTCCTCCTTGCCAAGATGGGAGGACTGGACGAATCCAACGGGGCTTGCTGATTACCGTATTCCTATCCCAAATTACCGGTGGGCAGGTTTGGGGATCAAATTCATAAGTTACCAGACACGTGCCAGACTAGCCAGACCAGAAAGTATTAGTACTGTGCTCGAGTACGGTACTCACACATCTTCGCCAAGAATGCCTCCCCCAGCCAGCATCCTGCGGGAGTTCTAACTAAATATCGGTATCCGGCTTGCGAGGACATTCTTGGCAAAGATGCATGGGACTAGGTTAATTAAGCGATTAATTCACCGACCAGCGACCATTCTGGCTCTCAGTAAGTTGGCCATAGAGTTCCCTCCGCTTCCTTCTCCCATATTGGGCTAGACAGCTCGAGAACTACAGCAGTGGCACGGACACCCATCAAGTCACATAGAATCGAACAGGGCAATTCATTCTCCGTCCCCGAACCTTACGATTTTTGGTTGGTATGATGCTCTACCCTATTGCTTTGCACACGTTCCCTCCTAAGGGCAAGGCCCACAGACACCGTTTTCACACAAGCAGTCGCTCGGATGTGATTGTAGCGGTTTCGGAGTTAGGAATTCGAATGGGGGGCATGAGGGCAAAAGTAGCTCTGGGGATTACCTAAAGCTAAGGGGCATGTAGGAAGCAGATTACAACCACGTAACCGATAAGGACTCTCTAACAGACTTGGAAGAGGAGAAAGAGGGAAGAAGGTGAAGAAGTATGAGGGGATGATGCTGGAGGAAGCCCAACCTCATGAACCGGAGAGGCGCGCAGTTTCCCCTCTTTATTTCCTGTTCAGCAGAAATGATACTATATCTTTGGGAATGTTACAGAATTAAGGGTCAAATTAAGCTCCTCCTCACGCCGACAGTGACGTAGTGAGGCTTCGATAGTTGTGGTGGGATAATTGCGACTTTTAGACGATTTGGGGGTAGGAAATGTGAAAAGGCTGGATGATAGATAGGCAGAAAGCAAAAAAAAAAAAGGAAAAAAAAAGGAAAAAAAAATGTGTTGGGCCAAAATGAAAGGGGAAGAGAGGGAAAAAAAGTACCGAGAAGCGGGAAATGGACAAGGTGGGCTTTATGATAGGGAAAACCCACTTAGGAGAAGTTGTCGGTTCGGAGCGGTGAGAGGTTGGATGTGTCTTGAGGGTAACCTGAGGAAGAAGGCAAAAAGGCCAACAAGATGAAAACAAGTGGGGACCCCACTTTTCCCCGCTATGGAAAAGCACGGACCACGGTATCGTACCAATGTTTCCAACCTGATCGCAGCGCTCACCTCATGATCATGATGTAAAGAAACAAAAAGCTTTTACCAAACACTTCAACGAACCCCCCCTTTTTCACCTGTCGAAACAATACCAGCTCTAGCTATCGTGTGCGGCTAATTGAGGGGAGGCTGAATGTGACTCCTGCTGGGTATGCTGCCATTCCCCCTCACCCGATACTTGCTAAGATCCACGTTACACATTCCATCCCTCTCGCAGCACCATAGCTTCTTGTGGTACTTGTAAAGGTAGAGAGAGTGAAAAAAGACCTAGCTCATCATACCCTGATATAAGGTACTTACCGCAGCCCACAGCAGCCCACCACACCGTACCGGTATCGCGCGAGGGCGGTGAGGGGGATGAGGAGGATGAGGAGGGGGAGAGAGAGGAAAAAACAAACCATCATCGTCATCTTCACAATGCTCACTCCCCATCCTCGAGTACACATCATTCGCAGGGATTATCAATCTTGCTCTCTCGGCACCCACCAATCTTCACCCCGATTGCATCGCCTTGTCTTGCCCTCGTTTTCGGTGGGATTTTCGAATAAGCCAACTGTGCCTGGCGTTGCCCTACTGATTCGTCCTTTTCTTTTTCCATTCCTTCCTTTCGCTGCTCTGCTGCGGCCTGGGCTTAGTGGGGGATTTTTTGGAAGTAGTTTTTTTCTCTTTTCTTTTTTTCTCTCCTTCTCTCCTTCTTTCTTTCTTTCTTTCCCTAGCTTCCGTTTCATCGTACACTTGTAGCATGACTTTTGTCACGAGGGAGATGAAATGGAATACGATAAAAAAAGTCAACAGGTCATTCAGCGCCAAACTCCCAGGTTCGTTTTTCCAGCGAATGGCTATGGAGGAGAAGGTAACGGTGCGTAGTGTGCTAGTACTCGTACATATGAAGAAAATACACTGGAAAAAAAAAGGGCAGGGGCGACTGAAAGTCTCAGTACTGCACAGGCATTCATCACAGCACTTTTATTTTCTCATCCCCCAACTAACCAACCGACCCTGGCAAACAAATAAAGCATGCCTCACGCTTAGAATTCCTATGGTGAGTGTCACCTGGATCACCGGGAGAATGCGGAGCGGAATTGAGCGAGCGGGGGAGGGAGGAGACGAATGGGAATGCCATCATTTCCTTGTGCTATTCGTTAGGTACCAATTGCACAGATTATTTATCTATTTGTCATAATGTGCTTAACTTCTTAACATAACGTAACAAAGCCACCGCTAGTGCCACCGGGGGGAACGAAAGGGGCCGCGGGGGGCGGGGTACAGTCAAGGTCATGTATTATGAATTGTAGGGGAAAGAGGTAAAAAAAAAAAAAATTTCTCGATTGATCACGAGGGGGTGAAAAGGAAGAAACAGGGGCTACATTGACACGCTTTTCTTTTCTTCTCGAAGGATGGTTAGGCATATCTACAAGTACCGTCCTTACAGACGATATTACGATTTTAGTAACTTTCCTACCATCGGGAACTGAACCTTCTGCCAAAAGCGGTAGGCAGACCAAGAGACAGACGGCATATGATACGGGTACTCGTGCACTCTTGGGCTGATTGCCGATGCGGACAAGGCGCAGGTCCGCCGGTGCTGCGTTTCGCCGCCTCACTGTCCTCGAGTATAGTGCTCGAGTATACCGAGGTAGAGTTAACCTGTATGATCCTGCAAGCAAAAAGCGGGAGCTACACAATCTTCTTCGGGAAGAACAGAAGCCCACCCCATGCGGGGGCCGTCTGCGGTAATAGACTTGCCGTACCGTTGCCACCAATATTGCCGACCCCTGCTCTGCTTGGCCTTACGTCACCTTCCCCACGGCGCCAAGCCTGCACGAGCAAGAGCGACCCTGGATATGGCAATACTGGTACAGTACGGTAATCCCCCATGCCGAAGTTACCGTACTGGTACTCGAGTACTTCCGCCCTTCCCCATGCATCCATGCACTCCCTGCTCCCTCATTTCTCGCGAGTAAACCCGCGGGACTAAGTGGCGCGGTGAGATGATGATATTACGGCAAGGTGCGGCACGGTGCGGCGCGGTACGGTACTTGCGGGGAGAATTGTACCGGATTTGCCTTGCCTTACTCTTACGTACGAGCGCTTGGAGAGTGCCCGACGTTTTTTGAAAAAGTCCCAGGAACGTGAGTTATTGTACGTGTCAGTAGCGCGAGTTACGGTGGACCCCCGCAAAGTCAGGTGTCGTGAAGCCATCACTTATACCGTAAGAGAATCGCTTAGCTTCTTCCCCTTCCGGAAACTTTTTAACATCGTCCAGCACAGTACAAGTAGAGTGCGATATTATACTCGAGTACAGTGCACTTCCTTACCCTGCTCTACCGGTAGCGTGGCTAGGCAGGCAGGCAGGCAGGCAGATATTTACTTGTAGATTCCTAGCTCTACTATACCGTAGTATAGCATGCCCCCGCAAACCTAGCCGGAAGTGTTGACCTGATCAGACCTGATCTTACTTATTAAGCTTATTCCATGGGGCCAGATATCAGTTCCGGCGACAGACACCGATAGCTTAAGATACAGCAGAATGAAATAGTGAGAAGTTCAGGGCACACACCAGGTTGGTTTGTTCGTGTGCACGTGTGTGTGGTTCGTTCGTTTGTCTGCCCCCTTGGACCGATGGAGATGGGTTTGAGATAGGGTTTGAAGTTGGTACAGCACTTCTAGGGCACTTTACATTGGGGAAAAATAAAAATAAAATAAGAGTATTAACAACCCACCGAGGGTTTAGTTTGTGAGGGAGATGTGATGAATGGGAGATGCTAATCTTCGATGGATGTATAGCATTGATGCGGTATAAGACCGGTAGGGGGAAGGATGGGAGCTGTGCGAAGTGCACGATTGCGAAGTGATGTTATGTATGATCTGGGGTTTGTTTTCGTTTCGTCTGTGTTGGGGAAGGGGGCAAGGTCTACCGCACGACGTTCGAGACACTACTCCGTTGTCGTCATTCCGCTAGCCAGCTAGTGCGAGTTGCAGCCAGGCAGAGAGAGTTACCGGTAGCTGGGTGATATGAGATACCGCTGACAATAGTCACAGATTCAGCTTTGTTTCATATCGGATAACAATAGCAGACGCTCTCTACTATTACTAGTGCCAAAGCAGAATAGTTTCTATTGGGTATGACTTTGTTAATACACGATTCCTCGAATTGCGCAGTACAATGTCGGCACGATGACAGCTAGATCGTTTGGGGGAACAAGCAAAAAAAGAGAAATCCAGATGCCAGTTTGAACTGGCGCTCGAGTAGTAAGTCAGGGTCCGCTAGACCAAGATCTGTATTTCCTGGCAGATAGGATATTCCCCATTTAGGATTTGTTGAACTGTAGCGTATTACGGTGCAAAGCCGCTGTCTATTCCCTTGTGCTTTGGGCTCCCCTCTTGTGAAGGGTCCATCATACCAAAGAAAGGAAAAAAGGAAGGAAAAGCGATTTGAGCAGCTTAAACTAAGCCCTAGGCCGTGATTCAGGGCCTAGACATTATTCCCATCTATCAATAACTGTAATAGTCTGGATGCAACGTCAGTCATCTATCGAGAACCCCTTCTTCCACTTTATTGATTAATATAATGGTGCGGCCCGGTTTCAAGGACATCTACACCATCACCGGCACGGAGGATGCCCACTGTGTATTGCGTGTTAGTGTGCTATATGTCAGGTCTTATCTTTCCACTCAAAGACAGGGAAGAAGCGTACTAGACCCTGCGGGAACCAATTGCATTCCTTCGGCCAGAGAGTTAGCAAATCACAATCTGGGCCGAACTAAAACAAGTAGACAAACAAGGCTGAAAAAAATACACACCCAAACACGCTCCGTGCTTATTCCCCGGATCGATAGCGCGGTAGCTGCGCATCGTCTTGTCAGGCTCTTGCATGTGCCTTTCTACATGGGTCATCAGCTTTCGTTATTTCACACATGAAACGTGCTAAGGGGCATCAGGCAAGGAAAATAAAGAAACACACCACCAGTATCGGGGTCCACATTTGGCATTTTGCATCGCACAGTTCTGCAGGCTATTTGTTCGTTAGTGATTGTGCTGTTCCGCGGCCAAGGTTCGAGAAAAGTAGCGTACCGGCGTAGTAGACGTGTGCGCCTAGCCGGACTTTCTTCCAGTCGTCTTCCATGAAGGGGCTTGGCCCGGAGACTTCAATAAAGAATGGCTGGTTAGTTAGGTGTCCAAATTGGGGGTGGGAGTGTAACGGATTTGTGGGGGGGTGGTTGGGTGGGAGTGACGCATAATGATGCGGGGGTCATACGAATTATGTTCGCACGAAAGCGCACAATGTCTAGTTTAGGGATTTTGTCGGTGATGCGGGAGTTGAGTTCGCGAACGGAGGCAAGATTTAGCATGTGCAAAGGGTACTATTTACCATTTAATGGTTAGTCGCTGCTCTAGACATGGAGAAAGGATCGAATGATGAGGGGTAATACGTACCGCATCAGCAAACCCCGTGACTGGCTGATATCCGACTTCGTTGAGTGTGGGCGCATTCCTATGGACCTCTCGCAACTCCTCCGGACAAACCCTGAACAGCGCTAGTGGGCCCTTGGTGCATAGGTAGGCAGATAGCTCCTTGAGTTCTGTTTCGACGGCAGAAGAAATATCGTATGCTAGCGGCTCTTCTTTCCAGATTCCAACTTGCTTTAGTGGATACTTTGCCTTGAACTCCTCCGAAGCTAAGAGTGGGAGGCGGATGGTTCTCGCTTGCTTGAGGAAGGGGAGCCGGGACTTCAATGGGAAAGTGATGTGTAGGCCACCATCGTTTTCCCCTTCAAGGTATATTTCGGTCGTAATGAGTGCCATCTTTGGATATTGCCTCTGAGTTATGAATATCCATTGAAAATTTCCAGTTTTAGGATTTGGCTTCCACTCTGCGAACATCTGGGCTCGTTAGTTATGTTCTCTCGCCCCCTTTTTTTCTTTGTTTTCAAGACATTGGGTTGCAGCAGAGAGGTAGCCCATACAAATTGACGATCATGCTCAAGGCTGTTATCGAGGGGGCTGTCAGCATCTTCACAAACTATCACCTATCTCAACCCACCTCGCGTCCATCAGGGATTCCACTCACCCAGAAGGTATGACTCGAGCTTCCGCAACCTCAATTCCGCGGCAACTTTTCACCGGGAAAATCCACAAACCCTTCACTCTCCACTCTCTCGCATCTCGCCCTTCGATCCCGTGTCGGTATGCATCCGCAAGATTACTTGTTTCAACGCCCATCTTTCTCCCATGTTGCCTTCGGGCGGACGGGAGCCTGGAGAACACCATCCAACCAAAGAAAGCGAGGGCCCCCGGAGCCAACAAACGCAGGATTGATGTTGGAACGTCCCTCGAGATTGGCAGCGGGGGTGGTTCGACGACGACGGCTGCACACATTGGTTATGTTATTCTAACAGGGTCAGCTTGCTATGCACACTCCACTCATTTAGGTAATCAATCCACTCACATGAACACTTTATGTTTTCTATGAGGTATTGTTGTTATTCGGCAGACCGAACCGCATCAGCGCAGCTTGGTCTGTTTGCTCGTTTGTTGGTGACAGATGAGGAACAAGAGACATACGGTACGAGACGAAGACACGAAAAAAGTCCGTGCGTGTGAGGGGTTCGTTGCTCTGTGGGTCACGGGGTGTGGGTAT
>QOVD01001296.1:0-18882 GCA_003521225.1 Tuber microsphaerosporum | reverse complement strand
GGGGGTGGGCGTGGCGTGGGTTGGGTTGAAACCCTGGACGCGATGTCCCTAAGCGAGCTCTGGGTATCCTTTCCCAAAGCAGCGACAATGGAGTTGGTGGCGTCAGAGGCTTTCTGCATTTCGCCTAATCTGCCATCGACAAGGGAGAGACTGTCCGAGAGCTCCTCCATGGTGTCTGAGACCTTGAGGAGGGGGACGATAGATTTCTCGAGGGCGTTGAAACGTCCTGTGAGCGAGACCAGGCCTTGGGTGGCCGAGGAGAGGAGAGAGATGAGAACAGCCTCGCCGGGAGTGAGGGAGGCAAGCTCGGCATCGGTGAGAGATGGAATGGGATCCGCAGCCTGGCCAATGAGGTCCTTTGTCTGCTTAAGGAACGCGGCGATGTTGTAGAGGCTGTGGGATGGAAGCGGTGTGGGAGCCCTCGAAGAGTGCTGGGACGAGTGAACGGAGGAGGTGTGAGAGGCCATGAAACCTTGATGAAGCCTGAGCTCAGGTGAGTTTCGTGTGGGAGAAGTATTTTGTACCAGAAGCCAATGGTGTTGAACGACGTTCGTAAAGGTAGGGGGGAAAAATTGCGGGAAGGGAGCTTGCCCATTAGCCTAGCCCAAGTGCCACTCCTTTTATATCTCTAATATTCCTCTTTTCCAATCCTCTCTTGATTTCTTGTATGTATTTGTCCTCCTTACTTGCTCCTTGGATTTTTTCTTTGTCAATTTTCTGGAATTTCACTAACTCAATTTCTTTACTTTCTTCTCAATATCGTTCTTTATGAATTATGATTCTAGAGGTGTTTATGGACCTTGAATCTCGTGCTGTGGGCAGGTGGCCCACTCTTGGGATTAGGGTATCAGATTGGCAACTTTCTTTTTCTGGTTAGCAGTATATCATAAAGTTGGACTAATGTAACTGCGGTTCCCATCTCTGTTGCCAATATCTCAATGTTTTTGATATCATAAAGCTGAGTAAGGTTTTATAATCTTTCACAACCCAGAGTTGTTGTTCCCATCCTTTGACATATCGTCTGAATTCCTCCATTCCATAGCTTGTACCACAGGTAATACCTGCTTGTTTTGAACATGGTAATTGATTTCAGCATCCTTTATCGTTTTTCATCTGAAAACTACTGGTCTCTAGTTTCCTTCTGGTTCTCTTTGTGAAAGATTTCCATAGCAAACTTATTTCATTGGATCTGTTTCAATAAATGTTGGTCTGTCTGGGTCATTGCAGACCAATCCTCATGCAGAGGTGAGTTTTCTTGAAATTATTTGAAAGTAGCTTGTGCCTTGTCTCCCAATTCTTATTTTACTCCCTTTTCAGTAAGTGGGTAGAGAGGTTTAAAGGTCTGATTGAATTTTGCATAGAACCATCGATAAAAGCTGCAGAATCCTTAGAAGCAGTGGACTTCTTTAACTTTTGTCATTTAAGTCAACTCCCACATCAGCAAAAAAGCAAAAGTGTACTTTTGGCTGGATCCTGTGCATCTTGAGACCCATGTTTGTATCCTGAATATATGCAAACTATCTTCCTGTGCATCCCGGAAACTAACTTTGGGCCCGTTCACCAGTGGCTGATTTCAACCTAATTGCACTTAGTGGCGCTTCCTAGAGTCTACTATTTTGGGTACATGCAGGGGTTCAAAGTGGAGGAGTCAAATTTTGACATCAAAAATGTCAATTATCAATTGGTCAGTCATCTGATACAGTGAAGGTCTGCTATTTGCATATAACTAGAATTAACTACTATTGATCAGATAAGATAACGTGTTTTTCTCTCTGAACAATTTCATTTTTCTCAGGAAGAAAACTTATTATCAGGATGCAAACTGCGTTTCAGGATGCAAACTGGTTTTCAGGAAGAGTCATGATGCACGGGAAGACCAAAATGCAAACAGGTTTCTTTTCTTATTCATATGGGACTTGTTTTGAATGGGGCTGTTTTGATGCTCTTCTCGTTCATGATCAATTCTAGGCATTCCACCACCTTTTTGTGGAATTCGTATTTGGACAGTTTACCCTTCATATCAGATTCGTAAGCATCTCCTTGTATAATGGTGACATCTTTTAAGTGTTTTTCCAAAGTGTCCAAGTATATGAGTAAATTGTCCAGAATATCCTATACAGCAGATATTTACATATCTCTTAATGGTATTATTGATCCAGCTTTGGAATGCCAGTGGTGCATTAGTTAGCCCAACACACTTTACCAAGTATTTGTATTTTTCCAATTTATTCTGAAAGTTCTGTTTCCTTGATGGTCTTCCTTAATTCTGAAATTGTGATAGGCTTCTTTGATGTTTATCAGCAAAAGTTCAGATTTTCCCCCTTTATCTCATAAGGCATGTGAGGGATAGGAGGCCAAATTATAAGACTCAAGTTGTTGTATCTCTCAGTCATGCCTTATATCTCCTGAGAATATCCAAGGTATTGGGATCTTCCTTTTTCGCTTGGAATTTCATTGCCATCCAAAAGCCTTTGAATGCTCTTCCTTTCATCTAAGCTCTTGCATGGTTCATTTCAGCTTTCACTGTTTCTCTGTAATTTATCCGGCCTTAATCTCTCGCGCCTGCTATTCTGTTATGGATTTCTGCCCCACCACTCAATCATGGTTTCCTAGAGTCCAAATGCACTGTTTTACAGCTTATTCAAACTTTTACTCTTCCTCCGTCTTTTTACCCGGCCTTACGTCTCACAACAGGAATTGTTCCTTTATAGATTTCTATCCCAGGGCTCAATCTTGCTTCCCAACATAACAAATGCACCGTTGCCTTTGTTGATCCAATATTCCTTGCTGTGAATCACCTATTCCACAACCCATCCTGCCTCTGAACGGCCCAAATTCACTGACTCCCGTCATTCCCCTCCTTTTCTTTACCCTCGCCCATTTCTCCCCTTCTTTCTTACAATTACCCATGGACCTAATTCAAGGCCAATGGTGCTTTCCTCTATGGACTACCTAAGCGAACGATATTCGTACCTTTCGCGCCATTTAACGTCTACTAGCTAATAATGCGTGTTCTTGTCCACTCCTCCTCCCTACTCTGCACTAAAAAAGCTTGACCTTTGGCCCTTGAAAAACGGTATTCGGTTCCCTTATTCCCTTTGGCGCAAGCACATTGCAATCGTGCATTCTTGTTCCCTTCTGTTCTACTCCAGCTCTCCTCATGGGTCTTGGGGCCCTTTGTTCAGCTCAACCATAAATTCTCCGAATGTTTTGTTTTACAAACAGGATTGAAGCCTAACTCTAAGTGGTATATTCATAATAAATAAATACATTATTTAATTTGTAATTTTTTAATTAATAGTATATTTTTGTCTCAAATAGTACGTTAGTCGACTTCACTAAATTCCTCTTTGGGAGCCCCAACTGCTTCTTCCACTTCACGATCTGAATTATCTTCCTCCACCTCCCTTTCCTCATCCCATGAAACCTTCACATCCTGATATCCTGCAGCTTCTTTGACCTCCAGTGGGGTGCGAGACTCCTGGTCCTGAATATACCCACTCTCCCGCAGCATGTTCTTAATACGTTTTTTTGTATCATCAACAAGTTTCTTTCTCACTAGTAATGGTAGTCTTTGCCACGTTGCACGCTGTCCAAAAACAATATCTAAACCTTTTGGTTGAGTACCAGAGGCTTTACAATGGCGGATTCTGACCTTTAAAATAATTAATACTAACTTTATACCTTCACAACCGAGAAATCTGGAGGTAGAAAAAAGGATTCTGAACTCCAACCTTTCAGAGCATGATACATACAAGCCATACTAAGGCATATCCGGACATTGTTGGTACGATTAAAAAAAGTTTTATCTCTCCTCCTCCGCATTTTCATTGGCCAGAACCACTTGGGAAATAAACCTTTTGCTATCTTGAGCATAGAAAAGCGCCAACCACATTCCTGTTCGCATATGCCTTGTGCCATCGCATCGGGGATAATCTGAGTTTACTAACCTCTAATTTACTTGGGTGGCAGATAAACCGATGATATTCGGGCAAATAGGCTACCTGCTCCGTGATTTGTGTTGGTGATTTATGTCAGAAGTCTTAAAAGTTCTAGATCATATTCTTGGTCTCCGAAACTAAGTGTGACCTAGCACTAGACTGCCGAGATTTAAACTAAATGTACCTAATATCGCTGAACTGAGTCCCAAATGAGATGTTCTTTGTCAATTAGAAGACTTACAAAACTCGTTGCCTGCTTTTCCATTAGCATATCTCCCCAACCTAACTTTATAGCTGCATTTGCCCAATACCCTTCGAGGAGCCTATTGTTTTCGACAGGCTTGATAAAGGGATCAACAAATGATATGTAATACCGGATTTCTATTTGCAGCGTTCTCAAAGACCACCCCCTCCTCACCCTTCAATAAATTGGTTTATGTTGATAGTGTGACAGGGGTCCCAATATCAGATGCTGGAATGTCAAGATTAATCATATTACGTCCAGAATGGGATGACAAACTTCACCCCTCTTTAGCATCATAGAGTGAAAAGTGTGATGAATGGACCATGAGATGGCCTGAATGTAATTGTGCTGCCTGCTCTTGTGACGAAAGCCCCTGCCAAGGGCCATTCACATCTGGTGTTAGGGTGTCCACCATACTCTTCCTTATGAGCATGTCATTCAAAATATTATTTGATTCACTAACATATCTCAGCCGGCTCCTAACTCCCGAAGGTAGTGGCTGGACTAGTGATTCAGCAGGAGGTCTTTCGGACCCTCGGTGAAGTCTATGAGGAATCTAATCGTCATCAATGTCTGTAAGTTTTTCTTCCTCAACAACTGAAATCACGCGTTGATGTGTGTCAGGTGCTGGGGTTCCACTATCCGTGAAGGCTACTGAAGATTGCGACGATGATGCCCAAGCTCAGGGAACTAACAGTGCTGTGGTCAAGGTTGTATTTGAGTCTCGGGAGAGCTTGGTTTGGCTTCCAGGAAGCTTGACTGACCTCTGCTAGTATTTCATGATTTTGTTCTTTTTTCTTTGGTTGAATTTTTCTCTCAATCTTTTATTTCGTATTAGGCTTAAAGTACAAGACTAGCTACGGGAGGAAAAGAGTATGCAGCTTCCGCTAAGACCCCAAATACCTGGTGTATCCAACATCAGTCCATCCCGATCCTCCTTCTGCTAAAAACCCTGTAACCCTGCCCGACAAGACCGAAAACCCACATACAAGTCCAGTACGAGGGGTAGAAAACTACAAAAGACAATCAGGGGCCTGAGCTCCGACAAAACCTCCACAGACAAGCAGAAAGTAAGAAACTAGACGACAGTGAAACCCTAAACGAGAAACCCAAAAGCATACTACTGTCCTCTCCAGCATACCCCATCAGCTTTCCCCACGAAGGGGCTGTGCGCAAGCTCAAGCCGTAACATGGACAGAACAGAAGCGGCGGGCCGTAGACAGACCGTGAAGAGAACGACGCAATCAAAGAAACCCAGGGCCATCTGGCGTAAGAGAATCAAACCAACTCTCAGGAACATAACCAAGATGAAGATAAAAATGGCAGTAGGGTGCCAGCCGGAAGAGGGGAGGCCGACTGCGTGAGAAGTGGCGGACAGACGAGAGGGGGCTGTAACCGAGCCACGGGACGAAAGACCGGTGAGACGAGGAGAGCAGAGGGGTAGACCCATTCAAGAAGTGTGAGACCGACCGACCGAAACGAGATCACAGCTTTTCAACGATGCCGACCACACCAGAAAGTGTTCCCAGGAGGGAGTGCAATACCAGGGAGCAGAGCCACCGGGGCCACTGCTTCACCGATAACCCGAACCTACGAACGGCCATTGACGAGAAAGGGGGTTGCCGACCGTATGCAACCGCTAAGCGAGGGCAGCGAAGCGAGAGCGGGGCAGAGGAGGCAGAGTAACCGTGAACCCCAAAGACCAAGACTGCCCGAGAGCAATGCCATCAGGAGGGGAACAGAGGGGAGAGGGGAGATGTAGCTTCACCCTTCTAGGCAGCGAGGCTATCAGAAGAGGGGAGAGGGAGGTGGATCGAGTTGACGATAATTTCTCATGGTGTTAAGATATCAATCGCCGGAGGTGGAGAGGAGATTGTTCGTGTGCTAGTATTTCGTGACATGATTGAGTTTTTATATGAAATATCTAGAGGGGAATATGGAATCAGATGCATGGATAAAAGTTCTCAAAAAGGATCTATGAACTGACGGTGTTGTATTGGCGATAAATGAGCTTTATGTTAGCATGTGGATTCTAGCTATGACCCACGGTCCGTGTGAATGATTGGCATGTACTCGGACCTGGCTATCCCTTTTGGCCAACAAATTTCTCAAAGACTACTTGCACAGAGGCGTGGACCGGGCAGGGATAACGTGTTGGACCGGGAAGTGAATCACACTAGGAAGTGAATCAGTTGTAATCCACCAAAAATGTTGAAATATAGAAATCTTAATTAACGTACAACAGGAAGGAATTGAGATTTAGAAGAGTAGGAAATATCTTTAAGAGTGCACAATTTCAGATTTGCCTGTTTTTAAGTTAAAATCGGGGTATCGATTTTGTCAAATTTCTCGTGGTAAGGGGCTGTGCGAGATTCATATACCAACTGATTCACTTCCACGTCGGATTGACTTCCTGGTCCAACACGTTAGTCTATCCAGGATTGCTGGGACTATATTTGATATGCCGGGTCACTTAGCTGGAGGAACATAGCTTATTATTTTCCAAACTTAGATTATACATACTAGTATGATATTAAGGATACAAGGGACATTTCGCGTCTCAGCAAAGCTCTATTTCACATGCCTAAATCTAAAAAAAGCCTAATCAAAAGATTAAAATCTAAGACTATAGGGTATGATATACGAAAGCCATAGAACAACGCAGACAGGATTAAGAAAACAGTTAACAGAAAGAGGGAAAGCAAAGCAGAGGGAATAAAGCAATGAAGCAATGAAGTAAAGAAGAAAGCTGTGAAAGAAAAGAACCACAACCCAAAGGCTGAATGAAGACGCAGCTCGTCTCAAATAAGCCTTATAAACCCCAGCAAATGAATAGAAAGCAGAGCAAAACAAAGTAAGAAAAAACCCGTGAAATGAAAGAAGCCCAACCGCAAAACCCAAGAAGACCCCAACTGGCACAAAGAAGCCCCAGAAATGTTGTCCCGAACCAAAGGATAAATGAAAGCAAAAACTAAGAAAGCTTGTAAAACAAAAGGAAAACGCCCCAATGCCCAAAGAAGACAACCCAGTGCAAAGAAGGCATAGAAACCCCCCCCGAAATTGCTCACAACAATGGCGCCTCACATCCAGAAGGTGGGATCCCTGGAGGAAGAGGCACGGTTTGGATATCCCACCCTGCATAATGGCTTATATATGCTTCTACCTGCCTAATGCGAACGCGGGAGATCGGTTCCCTCCAGTGGTACTGGAGCCAACTGATCTTGTGATGATTGCTCAGAATCCTCTTCTGCCAGCCATTGTGGGACCTAGGCCTTGTCCTTCTGCGCTGCCCTTCGTGTTCAAGCTCCTTCTCGATATGGGAATCGCTATCTGGCTAGGTGTAAAACTCCGTGATGTCAGATTGGCCAGGGTCTAGATTGTTCCCATTGTGCCCAACAATAGGGGTATTGGGACGAACAGGGTCTCTAGCATCAGTAGGGGCAACAGTTGGACGGTGGAGGAAGCAAGCAACAGTGAGGGTAGTACAGCAGGAGAGACGAGGCCAGGCATTGACCTGATTGTCATCAATAAGTACAATCTTGTCGGCAGCATCGGGAGTGACATTCCTGCCTTGAATGTCACAGAGAATACCAATGAACTGCTGGGGGTGCTAGCCATCCTCTATGTACCGACAGGCAGCTTTGCAGAGCTCCTGTATGGTGTAGTGCTTGAAAACCGCCAGCCAAGTCTTGTTTGGCATGTCTTCGCCACGGATCACCCATGGGAGCTGGCGAGCCTTCTCAGGCTCAGGATCTGACGCCGCAATTAATATTATTCGTACAGGTTACTGCTCATAAACTGTCGGTTCGGGACGAACAACAGCACTTTTATTCCACGATCCAGATCCCCATACAGCGCTAGCCCCATCGCGTTCCTCCTCATCCTCAGTATCAGAATTTAGTCTGGCATTCCGACGAGGATTGGTGCCCTCTTTAGTACCTCCATGATGAGGGCATTGAGAGCAATGTGGAAAGCCCGATTTTGGCCGTTGCGGGGGGGGTTGAATTCGGCTTGTAAGCTTTGGAGGTTACTGTATCCGACATCCTCCATTCTAACTTGGTCTTACAAAGTCTTGCCTCCCTCCCTGCGTGGGGTGATATTCCCCTACTGGCTCTTCCGGAGAATGAACTTGCAAACGGCGCAGTATCTCCTTCAAGCCACAGTTTGCCCTATACTAGTGAGGTGGAGCTCGGTCCTGAAGGAGGCAGTAGTAGTCCGGGTCAGAGGCAGGCTGTTAACTAATTAGATTATCTGACACATAGATCAAATGAGGTGGGCAGAAGGTTATCCTGAATTAGGCGCGAACGTTCCTGGTAAGTAGAAGAAGATGGGAAATCTCAAGAGATTCAGAAAATAGCGATCAGTAATCATTCCATCTTAGGAAAGGCAAAAATGAGACATACAGGAGACTAACTATATGGGAAATGGCAATCGAAAATAGGGAGCCACTAATGTATCTGGAGAATAGCGTTCAGCTATCGTTTCACATTAAATAAGATGTAAAAGAGCACATAGGAGCCACACAAATGTTCATTTAAGAACTTAAGCAGTACTTTACCATGTCCCAGAAGGAAGTGAGAAAGAAGCTTCAAAGTCTTGTTTTGTCTGGGAGGATGAGGAAGGAAAGTAAAGGGACGAATCCTTCAACAAGCTTACTTTTATGAGGTACAAAAGGCTGTTAACTTATCAACAGTGACTGATTTTTTTTTCCGTGGGGACGAGTGAGGGTTTGATAAAGATACCTGGAGTGAGATAGTTGAATTAACCTTGGGGAAGTGAGAAGTGAGACGAGAGGTAGTCAAAAGCTTCGATTTAACGGTAGGTTGTTCTATAGATGTCTTCAGTATCGCTTAAGAAAGGCCTAAGAACCCCTCATTTTGGACATTAGGAACGATAGATGTGACTTACCGGTAAGGTTGCTTTTGAAATGTGAGTGAGACTTTATGATTCCGCAAAAGAATTCAAATTAACGGCTGTATATGAAGATATTGTGGTGAAGAGAACAGTTGCCTTTTGAGGTTGAAGAAGGATGATGAGAAGCAGTAGGATGATTGGAGGTAATGAAGGAGAAGAAGAAAGGGAAAAGAGTGGGGTAGCGAGGGTCTAACTAAGAAGGAAGAAGGTACAACCAAGTTATTAGTCATAGTATCAAGAGTTCGAACAAGTTTTGACCGATTTGAATGAGACTGTTCAACATCATATCTTGAATGTTGAACGTCCTTCTGTACATGCACAAAAGAGTTCAATTGTACTGTTACCGTAAGGCAAACATGTAACAAGATAAGATTGTAGACTTGAAAAGGCAAGTCAAACAAACATGAACAAGCTTTTCTAGAGAGCGTTGACGTACAGCGCTGTGATAGTTAGTCTTGTGACTGCCTCTGTTTTCTTGGCGTGGTTTGGATAAGGAATATTAGAGTACTTGAACTTGGATTTATTATTATTATTATTTTTATTATAAAGCATTAAGCTTATAAAGCCAAAGGCTATTAAGCGGAGAAAGTACATGATTGTAGTGCCTCCCACTACTGGTCCCTGATTTCCTCTCATAAATCCTGATGTCCTCTTTCCTGTGGGCCTCCTGCCAATTCGATTCCTCTCTCTCACTCCTCCTTCTGCTCTCCTCCACTCTCTTCATCTCTCCACCTCTCTCTCCTCCAATCCCTCCCTTCCCCTATCATCCTCCTCTTCCCCTCCCTCTTCCTCCTCCCCTCTCCTGCCTTTGCCAAAGCACTGAGCCCTGCTACCTTCTCCTAAGTAGTCCTTCCTGGTCCCAGCTCCACTCTGTCCCACAAATGTCGCAACAGCTAGCAGGCCAGCCTTAGATCTAAACACATCTGTAAGGTAAAAATGTTCGGCAACTGGTCTGAGTAGATGTCAGTATTGTTGAAAGTTGCTGCAGTAGAGAAGGATGTGTACAGGTGTTTGTGGTGTTGGTTGTTGCTTGTCACAGGTACATGTATTGTTGATATTCTCATCGACTCTGGAGAGATAGGATTTGAAATAACAACAACCAAGTCTGAGTTGAGTGACTGTTGCAAGTTGATTTTTGGGGAGGAGTGTAAAGTGTGGTGGTGGACTGAGACATGGTAGGTGGAAGTGAATTGACCTAAAGTGTCTACCCTTTCTAGCATCAGGCAGCTTGGTCCAGTAATGGTACCAGGCTATAAGGGCTGACTGTTTAATCTGTGTCTTTAGTTTAGTCAGTGAGAGGTAACTGTCCTGTAAGGGTTGGGGATACTCAGCTGCTTGTTTTGCAAGTATGTCAGCTTCATCATTGCCCTGTATGCCAGTGTGTCCAGGTACCCAGTGCAGATGAAGATGTAAATCCAAGTCAGAGTCCAGGAGGTGCTTAGAAAGTTCTTGAATCCGTAGTGAAAGCTGTTTTCCTGGATGTGGTGAGACCTTGTAGGAGTTCCTAATTGCTGCTTGGTTGTCTGTGAAGATCCAGATGTGCTTGAATGATAGGCTGGTCGTGCTAGCTTCTGTGAGTGCTCTGGCAATACCTGCCAACTCCCCATCATAACCCTTCATTCCCCTCCCAGGTCCAACACACCATCTATCCACTACATGACCCTTATACATCATGACCACTCCAGCTCCAACTCCTCCAGTGGGTAATTCACCTCCATTAGTATGCAGGATAAGATTGTCTGAATTCTTGATATGGGTAAAGAGTGAGTTGTATTGTGTGGCTGCTCTGGCTTTGTCTTCAGTGCTGATGGAGATATGTAGTCTTGAGTATTGATCAGGAATGGTGGTGTGCCAAGGCGGTTGCAGTTGTGGGTTGCATTTCTCAACTTCATGTCCTGCTGGTAGATAGTTATTCAATTTGTTCAATACTCTAATCAGTTGGGTGGAAAACTTAGCTTGTGGGGAGGATGAAAGTCTCCAGTCAACAATCATCTTCCCATATGGTTCTTGTTGTGGATCAAATCTGTAGCTAGTGGCTCTTGTAGGTGGCATAGTGTAGGAAGTTTCAGAATCTGAAGAGAAGGAAGATGGTTCAGGCAACAGGGTGGTTGACAGAAGTGTGGAAGGATAAGAGTATCATGCTCTTTGTCTAACAGGATGATCTGAAGTCATCGGTAAAACTCTATAAGCATATCTTTTGCACAATCTGTCAAGTCTCAAGGGAACGGGTAGGGTTGAAGCCTCTATCTCAAGTGCTGCTGTTGGTGATGCTTTGATTGGAAAGCCTGGAAATCATGTTAAGAACTCTGGTTGCTTTAGCTGTTTTTTGTTGGACATGATGGTTGAACAATAGCTTTCTGTCAAGCCAAACTCCTAACCATCTGACATGCTGTGCAGGGTGAATAATGGTACAATGGGGTAAGGTGACAGGAGTATTGGTGGTGTTGAACGGGGTTAGTTGCGAAAGTGCATAAGTTCTGTCTTGGGGTCATCAAATACTATGACAATGTCAGCTGCCCAGCTCCAGGCCTTCCTGGCTGCCGTCTCTAATGCCTTAGAGTTGGCCTCTTCAGAAGGTCCTGTAACAATCAATGTAACATCATCAATAAAGGAAGGGGATTTTAGCTGTAGAGTAAGTAAACTTGGCTTTAGGTTGTTGAAAAGATATCTGAGATAGAAAAGAAAGAGATTTGGTGAGATTGGAGAGCCTTGTGCAATTCCTGTATTGACTGGTTGCAAAGTTTGTCTTTGGCCATCTAATGCAAGACCAAGTTGTCTGTCTGAGAGGAAGGTGTCTGTCCAAGAGAATACTGCTGGTGGAAAACCTACAGATTGAAGTACCAAGAGTAGTTGTACTCTGGATACATGGTCAAAAGCCCCTTTAACATCCACAAAGAGGGCAGAGAGTACTTTACCATTACATCTGGCTTGCTGCACATCATGTACCAGAGCCATAACAGCATCCACAGCACTCCTCCCTTGCCTGCCACCCATCTGATTATTCTGTAAATGTTCATCTGTCTTGTACTTGGGTTTGGCCCTTTCAGAGTCTGCAAGGGGCCGAACAAGGTACAAGAGGTTAAGGGCACAATTCTAAGAGTTTGTACCATAAATATAAAAATTCAAGTGGAGAGGTTCCCTTGATAAAAATAAATGGACTTAGTGCGCATTTTGATTTGAAAAGGGAGTTTCCAGATGAAGAACAGACATAATCAGTCCCATCATTTACAATATTGATCTGAGGTAGGTGAGACAGAACACAGAAGTCAGACCTTTGAAGTTTTCAAAGAGGTATCGTGGGCAGGACAAACAATCCATCTTGATGGTATTCGATTTTTTCTATACTTTGTCAAACCTCCAATTACTAACAATACAGTCTGACGAATTTTGTCCTATTTGTACTTTTCGAGTCCAATCCATCTCTACAGCACAGTTCCCCTCAAGAAACTCATTATTCCCTTGCTACATGCATTCAAGTACCATGTCTGATCAATCTTGAAAAGTAAGTTCGATCTAAAGTCTCGTTCGTGCTGTTTATCAAATCTAATTTCTTATAGAATGATCCAAGAGGGTCAATACCCGTACTCCCTGAGAAAATACAAGTCAAGTTCCCGGTACAGGAACGATATGGAAACAGGACATTCTGGCTTTGTACAGCCTCGGAGCCCACTAGAATGTCCTATTTGCGCTGAAAAGCGTACCCTGTAAACTCCGCAACCAGCAGCTAAGTCGAGCCTCATTTCCGATCCATACAGCGAAGAATTCGATAAAATTGAAACGAATATGGCTGAACCCATACCCCAAATATACGCAAGCAATACCGATTCCGACGTGGAAAGTCTCAACTATTCGGAAACTGTAGAACGCAGACCATGGGTTGAACTACCCATGCCGACAACACTCCCCACTGCTGGAAGATCATTATGGGATGTTGTACAGCATGAAAGATCTAAGACGAGATATGGTCACGAGTCAGAAACAAGACTGACTTTGACCTTGCTTAGTGGTTTATTGAAGCAAAGGTAACAAAGACTCACCTTGAAAGCTATTTCAAGAAGGGCTTGGGGCCTCAGGAGAGTAATATTAAATCTAATTATGGGCTCGTTGATGCTGTTGATGAGTTGGAATCAGGTATGGGGATGAAGAGTTGGAAAGAGGGGTCTGTATCGTTTAGTGAAGTAGTAAGTTAATGTATCCTTAGAACGTAATATTATAATCCAATTTAGGAAATTGCGGATGGAGAAGAATCAGACAAAGCTTCCTTAACACAGAAATTCTTTTTCGGCAATCCGATTGTTTGTGCTAAATATTGACTTGGACAAAGATGTTTTGCTCAAGATATGGTTTATGCCACTGTGAAGGAATGGAATAGCGAAGAAGCACCTTAGAGAGTATATTCAGAGATGGACACAGCTGATTGGTGGTGGGCAATACAGGTATATACAAATGCGACATTCCATGGCCCTTCCATAGTATATCTTAGTACACAAAATGGACACACAGCAAAGGATGGATTGCCGGATGGAGAAACGCTCGTACCAATCATATGCGCCTCAGACGTCACTTTTGTGACCAATTTCTCGCGAGATATGAAAGGCTGGCCAATCTATATGTCAATTGGGAACATCATATCAAGAACGCGAAATAAGGCCTCAAAACATGCAACCATCCTTTTGTCGCTTTTGCCCATCCCCTCCATGATGCTGGGCATAGTAGGGAGCGATGCACTACAAAGGCAGGTCAACAATGAGATTCTTTGCCATTTGATGGAAACTATTTTTGTGCCAATGGTTGGGCTAGGGAATTCCGGACTTGAGATTGAATGTGCTGATGGAAAGGTTTGATTATGTTTCTTACCACTCTCAGCTTGGATTGCACATCACTTGGTAAATGTAACATTGCACGGAATTCAATACAATCAGTGCGCTGTCTCTGATGTTCGACCCAAAAAGCTAGGATCCCATTTGAGACATTGTGCTGCCACAGGAGATTATAAAAGATATGAATATCTGTTCACCAAATACTGTGATAACAACTAGCATGCCAAGGAAGTACTAATGCATCGTGGTTTTAAATTGCTTCAAAGCGTCTTTTGGTGGCTTCCGAACATTGAGCAATCTGACCTGCCCAAACCTGATATTCTCCCGGTGGTCTACCTAGGATTATTGGAAACACATCCTATGTAATAGCTTATTGGATTTCTAAAGAAGTACAAGCAGCTACAAGTATTCAATGCTATCTGGAAGAGTTTAGCTGTTTATCCCGGCTACTCTGCGCCGAACAAAGAGTATAGTGGGATCTCTAAGTGGACCGGAAAAGAGATGAGAAATCTGGTTAATGTGATACAACCTTGTTTTTGCAGCTTCTCTACATTGTCCAAGTGCCGCCCAAGGTCCTATATTCACCAGAGGTCTGACCTGTGTTCGATCGATTGTTGACTTTACCCAAATGTCACAATGTACAAGCCATGCTAATAAGACGATTCAATACCTTAAACAGTACCAGAAAGATTTACATGATCACAAAGACGTTTTTAAAGAGTACTGAAAAGAAAAGTCATCTACTAGGAAAGTGACAGAGGTTACCACCAGAATTCGGGGGGAAAATAGCCAAGTACTTAATCAACACCGCCTTGAAGTTTCGGGGGCCACTGCAGCCAAAAGACGTCATATTGCGGAAGAACAATGTCGCAATTTAGATGGAATTGTTCCAGATATATATGATGAGAATGTAGACTTTAACTTTGTTAAGATACACATGGTAAGTCACTTCGGGAACCATTTACTGCGCTTTGGGAATATTCACATGTATTTTACCGAGTCAAGAGAAACAAGTCACAAAACAATAGTCAAGAAGGGCTATTGACGGTCAAATAAAAACGATTTGAGCCATCAAATCCTATGCTCATATGCTGGACTTGACAGCTTCAAAATCCATGAAATAAATATCTATGTGGACCAAGCGCCTCTCATTCAGGACAAAGTAGGCGATGAACAGCATAAACATCAGGTTTTATCAGTCACTAAACAACGAACGGGTCTCTCACCGACCATCGAAACCATTTGACAGTTGAATAAGAGTTTCGCGAATGTTCTGCACCTTTGACTCCATTATTATCAACAGAAATCATCCATGCATCAACAGTTTGATATGGATTATGTTAGGAAGTTTCCAGATGAGATATGTCGGCTTTTATGTGTCATAGTAGAGAACTTTCAGGACGCGTGAGAGGTTACTTAGCACCTTCTTGAGTGTACATGAACCCAGCTTTGGAGGTCAACAGGGCAGAGCAGGAATAATTGGGTAGGGGTGGATTAGGGTAATAGAAGCATATATCAGGCATGAAAAGGCATTTATCAGGCGCGCTTGGTATCGACAATGAATGTTGGAGACCTAAGAACGGGTTTAGTGGATAGAGTTGTATTAGTAAACAGACTATTTGTTGAGAATTTGGGAAAAATCATCAATGGTACAGGACTTGTAACCGTTACCTGGAGGACGAGGCACAGGCCAAAGGGACCAACCGTGATCATTCATGGCATCAAACGGATCATGGGCATGGCGCATTTTGTACGTGTGACTGCTGAGATAGATAACAAATGCTGGTATGTAAATAGTAGGTTTGATTTATAAACATTTAATAGAATATATTGAAAACTGGACGGTAGAAAGAGGCAGTAAATTCAAGCAAGAAATGAAACAAAGTTTGGTTCAAAAGCGCCGTGTAGCAGTGCCCAGGAGACTCCTAAAGATACATATAGTAAACTAGCTAAGGTGTCAAATAGGGGTAATACACAAAGTGTTAAACAACTCATGAGGTCTCGAGAAAGACAACAGGGAGTACAAAGTGTTAAGGGAATTATGAGGTCTTGAGAAGGATGAGAGGAAGTACAAATTGTGCGAGCTTCCGTGAAGTGAAATAAATTTGTCACATGTACTATGGAAAGAGGACAGGTGTATGACCAGTCCAAGGGTAGAGAATGCATAGTATGATCTGAAGAACGTCCCCAAGGGGATGGAATCTATAAGGGAGAAATCTAGTGGAAGAGAAAGTGTCAATTGCGACATAGGGCACCGACAGGCAGGGGTTTTTCCGGATGCGCCCAAGTAGAATGGAGACGTACAACAGCCAACATGGCAGAGAAGAAAGTGCCAAAAACAACCACAGTCATGTAAGCGAGACCTCTTTGTGAGTGGAGCAAGCCGGTGGCCCTGGACAAAAGCTAAGGATAAATGGTGTCGAAAGTATGTATGGGGCTTTCAGAAGGCCACTTGGGCCTTTCGAACATGATGTCAATATGAGAGGGATAGGAGGGACAAGGGGAGGTGGTCTTACAAGACGGTACAGGAAGATAGGTATGTAATCCATAAGGTGGCATGGTTTTTGCTGATGTTGAGTTTGGTGAAGGATTTAGCAGCATTGAGCTGGTCCAATGTCTTACCAATAACTGGCAGTCAATATCAATTTGTCCTTCTGACTTCGTTTATTCCTTGGTACTTCACACCTAACTATAGTTTTCCATCCTTTTCTTGAAGAACAGTATAGGTGGCCCTAGGTTGGTCCATACTTCCCATATTCCATCTCGTTTTAGGTGCTGGTTGATGTATGGTGATAGTTCATTCAATTCGTCCTGGGCTAAGGAATATATTTGCTTTGTTGGAACCTTTTCTCCTTCCTTCAGGTTGATTTCTTGGTTCACCCCTTCTTGGTGTGATCATAGCCTGGTTTTATCTTCATTTTCCAAGACCTTCATGAAGTGGTGGTTTTCCTTCAGAACTATTTCCTGGTATTTCTTTTGTTCGTTGACTTTCTTGCTTCGAATGGCCAACTCTGTTCTGATATTGACTGCATCCTGCCTAATTTTGTCCTGGATCCAGATTCTTTTGATAATGCCAGTGGTTTCTCCACTTCGTTTTTTTAGAAATGTCACAATCACTTGGCCAAGACTTCATCGATTTTTATCAGTCCTTTTGTTCTGCATGCCTCGTATCTAGTATCTTTCCCCATCTCATTTTCCAAGCTGCTGAATCCTTTATTCCTTCTTTTCATTTCATCCAATATGGTTACTTCATGTAGCTCTTCGGTGTTGATGTTTTCAATGATCAGCTATAGAATTTGGTTTCCTTCCTGTATTGTCTACTTGGTGTTGCCCTGATTGACCATGAAGACCTTGACTTCTCTAGTGTAGTCTCAGTCTATTACTTGGGCATTTGTACTAAGTCTAGTATGCTTGACTGCTACTCTGCTGCGAGAAGCTTTGCGTTCACAGGTGTTGTAAGGTAGTCCAATGGCCCTTCCAATTCCCACTGTTACCTGCCCATTGGCAAGTATGCTTATATCTTCACCTGTGTAGAGGTCATGTCCTGCTGTCTTTAAAAATCACTTGGTTGACATTCTCGCTTCTTGTGTCAATTGCGTGACTTTGATTTATTTTTCATTAATAGCCTCAACTTCAGATAACGTGGTCATTAAGTTTTCTTTCATGGCTTTCATTTCTGGTATCATGTACACAATAGGTGTACTGTTCAAACTCCTTTTTGTACATCGTTTTCGATTGAAGGTAATGTTTTTATTGTTCTAATCTATAGTCAGATTATGTCTTTCTTAGCAGGTGATTCCCAGGATGAATTCATGGTTTTGTCAATTGGCAACTTGGAGGTTGGTTAATTCAGTATGGGAATTGATATCAATATGACTTTCGTCACATGGGTAGCAGTCCCATGGTACATGGCTTCCTGTCTGGAAGGTAAATTTGTCACAGTTTTGGAGGCATTGGTTTTGGGATCGCATACTTCTTGAATATTCCTATATTGATAAAGCCCTCCATGGCTCCTGAGTCAATCAGCCTGTTAATCATACCTGTTTCCATTTTTCTGTGAAGTTTGATCTTGACTATAATGTTGGCTGTTTCGTTTTCAACTGATTCCGTGTTGCTCAGTGCTGCATGGCTATTATCCAAATAGATGGGGTTTCTTTCTGGTCTGTCCCCCAGACTGTCTGTTACTGGGGACATTTCTTGTTTCTCTACTGCCGTGGTTTCCTTTCTACTGCCATTTCTCAGATATTATATTTGGTTCCCAACCATTGTCACAAACCTGACTAAAGCGAGGAATATGGTTACACATGACGCATGGTTATGCATCATAGGTTTGTGATTTGTTTCAGATGACTTGCACTTACGATGTTATCGTTATAATGTTATTGGTTGATGTTTCTCACATGACTACGATTGTGGTCATATGATTTATGAACTTACGC
The DNA here is from genome assembly GCA_003521225.1 of Tuber microsphaerosporum. Lineage (NCBI taxonomy): Eukaryota > Fungi > Ascomycota > Pezizomycetes > Pezizales > Tuberaceae > Tuber > Tuber microsphaerosporum. The sequence goes on along the minus strand of QOVD01001296.1, from coordinate 524 downwards.
ACATGACTCACATTACCAGTCATGGGTTTCACTCATGTGACACGAGTTGCTGTCACAAACCTGACTAAGCGAGGAATATGGTTTCACATGACTCATGGTTATGAATCATAGGTTTGTGATTTGTTTCACATGACTGGCACTTGCGATGTCATCGTTATAATGTTATTGGTTGGTTTCATATGACTCGCACTTGCGATGTCATCGTTATAATGTTATTGGTTGATGTTTTTCAAATGACTACAATTGTGGTCATATGATTTATGAACTTTCGCACATGACTCACATTACGAGTCATGGGTTTCACTCATGTGACGCGAGTTGCGCACATGACTTATTATTTGAATTATGATTGGCTTAGGTATGTTGCGCAGTTGACTTGTTAGAAGTCAGCTGATGGATTTCGCACATGACTCGTTACGAGTTATAGGGTCGTGTGACTCAAGGGTATGAGTCACCAGGGTTAGAGTTGTGGGAGGAACACATATATAAGGGGGCCGTGACCGACCAGTAGTTAGTCACGAACG